>JAUPTC010002471.1:0-12554 GCA_030762895.1 Sophora flavescens
TATAGTGACCGGGGAGTTTGTTGAAATTTGAGCCTGCTTGGTTTGTCTTCTGGTTTTCATTTTTCAATTCCTACTTCAGAATAATTACAACATAAATGATCATCAAATTGTTGTCATTGTTTTCATTTTATTTACTGTTTAAATATTTGTATAAGAAATATTAAAACCACTCTGTGTATCTCTTTGAGGTATGATCAATCTAGTATCATATGTTAGATATCTAAGGCTTGAGCAAAAAGTTCTTCATATTTTCGAATTATGCCAAAGCACTATAAACATGAGGTTGGGTAACCCTGTTCGGCAAGTATAGTTATCTCAAAGTAGAGTGGTCCTAAAAATTCAACTATTATTTTAATAAAAATGAGATAAGAGTTTAATATAATTGTTTTTTTATAATAAAATTCGTGGGTTCCACAATAATGTAAAAATTGATTTTAAAAATAAAATAAAGTAAGTGATAGAACCACCGGACTAATTATTATGGCAATGATAGAAATATAAGTATATCATGCCCATGTCGTTACCCATTATAAATAGATAGTTCGAGTGTTTTAAGCCCATTACATAATATGACTAGATACTTAACTCGTAGTCTGGATATTTGATAACCAAAGAGAACTTGTTTTAACTCGAGATCTGCATAAGAAATATATCCCTGTCTCTCTAGCTTTCCATAGACACCAAATTCGTCCAAAGTGGATTATTGTAGCCGGGTTATGACCAAATTCGACACACTATTCATGTTCCAGAGCTATAACTGTTTTTTTTAAATTCTATCCATGTTTTGACTATCTAAACGTCGATTTAAGATTTTGTGTCTATAACAGTTGTAGAGAATTCTTTATCTTTCAACTATATAAAATTTATAATTTTTTAGTGTCATAACTCAAGTTATGTGCAAATACAGCACCAAATGCAGAGTAAGTGGTTTAGCGTCTTTTTACATGTTTTGGGTTATGGGCTCTATAAATAGAATCTAACACTCTTAGATGCGTTGAACCCTAACTACACCTAGAAACTCAGAAACGGCTAAGAAGAGAAGAAATTCAAGGATTAAGAAGAGATAATTGTGGAAGAGGGAGCATATATGTTTAAAATTGGTGGTGGAGTTATATGTTTAAAATCGAGGAAAATAGTCTGTCATATGCATGAGACACGACATACTCGAGCTACAATAGTTGTACGATGTTTGCCGCAATACCACCTATATTGTTGAGTTTCGATCTCTAAATCGACCGTGGTATTCTGTTTTTCTAAAACAAACAAGGCACATAGGATGCTCTAGTTAGAGTTATAACACGATGTTATTCCTTGGGATATTGACATGATCAACCAAATATTTCATAGGTAGTGAGCAGATTTATAGGACTAATATAGTAGGATCGAACATAGCACTTGGAGTAGCTTTGGCTCTGAATGATCGTGAGCCATCCTGGTGACAAGTGCTTTTTTCCACCAGCTAAATTGATTTTTACGCGAATACTGACGATATAAATACACGGACAAGTTTAGAACTTTAACGCTCCTTAGAATCGACGTTAAATATAACACTATTAACGCTGTTTTTTAACACAATCGATTTTTCGGATAAAATTAACGCTTCTTTAACATAAATTGAAATTTGTTAAAACTAACGCTAATTGTTATCAAGAATCACGTTAAAGGTCTTAATTTTTAACGCCCTGAATAAACAATCGACGTAATACGTATCGATATTTTTATAAAATATTTTAACGCCGCTGTATGATACAACCGACGCATAATATTTTTTTTTAAATTCAGTTTTTAAAATATCACTCCCTAAGCCATCACCGGATTCCAGAATATCCAAGAATGTAACATCACACACATTAATTGCAAAGGAAAATGGAACAATGATCCATATGTATGCCTATTCAAAACAATATATATTTATTAGCATAGGTTATAAATGTATACTAAGTTTAAACTACCTATATCAATATCCCTTCGTGATGATCATCACGAGTGGCATGTACATCATCCACCCGTGTCTCCCTCGATTATAGTAGGCATGTTTGTTGAAAAAGAAGGAGTCTCAGGAATCAAGATTTGAATCTTCATTTTCATCACTACCATTATACATGCTTTTTCCTTGGAGAACACTGACAACCTTTGCTAGAAGGATCGCTGATGTAGAACACTTGTTTTGCTTGGGAAGCCATTATGAAAGGCTCATTTATATGACCTAACTTGCTGAGGTCTACCAATGTGAACCCCAATTCATCGGTTTGTACACCACGATATTATCAACCCACTTACATTTAAATACCGGCACCGTAAACTTAGTGTAATCGAGCACCCAGATATCTTCAATATATCCAAAGTAAGGTCTCGGTGCTGTAACGGGTTTTGTGTCCTTTGCACTAGAGAAGTGCATTGCTTCAGCCACGATCATAACCCCACTATTTTGCATGGTACTCTTGTTATCTTGTTCCTTTGTATAAAAGGAAAAGTTATTTATGTCGTATCCGCTCCAACATATGACGCTGAAGTTAGCCCACGTGCTAGCCATTTTACGTCATCAGAAGCAGATTACCATCCTTAAGCATTTCTTCCTTGAACCATGGTAAAAAGTCTTGTTATGCTTGTTCAACAACCACCTTTCGCTCATTCGAGGGTTTTCTTGATTGACTTTTCTTTTATGTTCAAATAAGAAAGGCTGAACACATTCGATGTTGTTCAATACATACAAAGTGTGCTGGAAGCACTTCCTCCCGATCCTTCCTATTAATTCTTAAGCCATGTACCTCTTACCTTGACATCTCGATCTCATCATGCCGAGGCTTAGGAACCCCTATAGGATCCATGTTATGAAGGTAGTCCGAACAAAACTCAATAGCTTCTTCCGCAACATACCTTGAACAATAGATGCTTCCGGACGATGAGGATTCTTCTCGTGACTTTCAAGATCTTCATGTAGCGCCTCACCTGGGTACATCCATCTCAGAAAAACTGCCCACATAATCTAATCTCCTCACCAAATGAACAATTAAGTGAACCATTATGTCGAAAAAGGAAGGAGGAAAATACATCTCCAATTGGCACAAGATTGTAGCAGCCTTCAACTTCCAAGTCATCCAACATACGGGGTCAACGACTTTTGCTACATATAGAATTGAAGAATGAGCACAACCGAGTAATGGCATGTCTCACATTTTTGTAGCAATACCACGAATAGCAACGGGCAGAAGTTGTTGCATCAAGATGTGACAATCATGAGACCTTCAAGTCAACCAATTTAAGATCACTAGAGACAAGCCTCTTCATATTTGGAAGAGTAACCATGTGGAACTTGATGCCCCAAGACACCCGCAGAAAACTTTGTTTCTCTTTTTTGACAAAGTATGACATGCGGCGGCAAATAAGTCCGCTACCATCCTCAACAACCGGAGCTAATCGATTCTCGTATACCCATAGCAACGAGGTCGAGACGAGCATTCACACCATCCTTTGTCTTGCCCCGAATGCCGAGAAGTCATTCCGATCACACTATCACACACATTTTTCTCCACATGCATCACATCAATGCAGTTGTTCCGACATCAAGCTTGCAACAGATGGAAGATCAAAGAATATCGACCTCCTCTTCCATATGTTTTTCTCAACAGCCTTTACCTTTCTTTTTAGACTTGCCGAATATAACATCGATGTCCTTTACCCTATGATAAACCTGCTCTCCAACCAAGGCCGCCGACGCTTCTTCTCGTCTCTTGGCATCCATTAAAAGCTTTTTTCATCTTACGATATGGGTGATCACGCCTAAGAAATCTCCGATGCCCAAGGTAAACCGCCTTCTTTCCATGATGCAACCGAGTGTAGCATGTGCCTTCTTCACATATAGGGCATGCTTTATGCCCTTGACACTGCACCTGACAAGTCACGTGATGCCGGAAAGTCGTTGATGGTGCAAAATAACATGGCACTAAGCTTGAAAGTCTCACGAGAATACCCATCAACTACATCAACACCTTCCACCCACAACGCTTTCAAGTCTTCAATCAAGGGACCTAGATAAACATCTAAGTCATTTCCGCTTGCTTTGGGGTCCAAATCATCATAGACAACATCATGTATTTGCGCTTCATGCACAACCAAGGGGCATGTTGTAAATCACCAAATAACAGGCCATGAACTATGAATACTACTCATGTTACCATAAGGATTCATTCCATCCGTAGAAGTCCAAGCCTTAGGTTTCTTGGCTCATCGGCAAAACCGAAACATAGTATCGATATTCTTCCATTGAATAGAATCAGCAGGATGACGAACCTTTCCATCACGCTTCCTCTCATCATTATGCCATCTAAGATTCTTCGGATCTTCGCATTGGCAAACAATCGCTTGAACCTTGGAATTATTGGAAGATACCACAACACCTTCTGCAGAAGGACCCTTTTTCTCACATCATCAACATCATCATCATCATCACCACCCTTCACTTTGAATCGTGATAACCCACATTTGGGGCAATCGTGTTTGTCTTCATGAACACCGTGTACAATATGCAACCATCGGGGCATGTGTATCTTCTTATACTCCATACCCATAGGACACAAAACCTTCTTGGCCTCATAGTTACGGCCAGCAACGTGTTGTCCTCCTAAGCAAGTCTTTCAACACTTCAAGCAATTCCGTGAAGCTTTTTATCGCTCCAACCATTTCTCGCCTTCACACAAAACCAATTTTTAGCACCGCCGACAACCGTAGCGAAGTAGTACACCCGGATATAAAGGCTTATCCGCATCACCGCACAACCTATCATACACATGCGCTCGATGAAAAGATTCTTGTCCAATATCACGGATCATGTCCTCTACTCGATCATCCTCCATATCTACGTCAACGTCCTCACTTTGGGAGACACTAGCCGTATTACTACTCAACAACATATCACCATGCCATATCCATCTTGTATAACTCAAGCAAATCCCTTCACAAATCAAATGAGTACGTATATCCTTCACCGTACATTTCCTTGTATTCAAACACTTGACACAAGGACAACATAACATTCCATTACTATTAGGAACATTCCCTTTGAGCAAATTCTATAAATTCTCCCACACCCTTCAAATACTCAAAGACTAGTACGCTTACAAACCATCCAACTACGATCCATAACTAGATAGGTCCCGTGAGATATACAAAACATATATATATCCAATATAAGGACAATACGGGAGATTGAAAACTATAGTTTTTAAATATTAATTGCTAAGATAGTCACGGCCTGCAGTTGATGTCCATCACTACCTGAACGTACAATCAACGGACCATACCATCACAGTGTAATCGATCACGGCCAGCCGTGATTAGCATCACTACCGTGAGAGATCAACCAGCAGCAGCAACATGCACTCAAAACCAAAAACAGAGACGTACATTCCCAAACAACTCAAACTCACGGTTTCAAGTTTCAACTCACTCGAGACTACAGTTTCAACATACACTCAAAACCAAAAATACAAAAATGTGCCCTAAATACTCACCAAATAGGTGCTCGCGTGGTGGTGGGGAGGGAGCTCGAGTGGTGGCCAACGTTCGATGTGGTTACAAAGAAGCAGAGGGACAAGGGAGAGTTAGTGCGCGGGAAGGGGAAAGAGAGATGTACGTCAAGTTATTGCAAAGAATGAATGGAAAGACAGAGTTGGGGTTAATAGTGTACCTCACGTGGTGGCGAAGAAGCCTCGCGGTGGTCTGCGGTGGAGATGAGCTCGCGATTAGGGTCTCTGGTCATTGGGTGAGTGGGAGAATGATGGCTGAGAGTGATTTAGGGTTGAGCGTGATGAAAAGAGAAAAAGAGACGTACGTACAGAGCGAAGTGAAGAAGGCGACCTGGTGTAAACGTTATTAACAAATTGCGTTAAATATTAATATTTTAAAAAATACTTTTAACGTCCGTTGTTGAATACAATCGACATTAAAAGTGTTGTGTCTCGTATAAAGTAACATTCTTTCCGAATACTGTCACACGCCTCTTCTTTTTTTCTATATTTTGTTTCCTTCACAAAATGGCCTCCGAGACTGTGTTAATTGAGTGACAACAGGGCATTTCGGATAGCTAGGGATATAGGATTATTTACGTCGCCTATTTATTTGATCAAGTAAAAATCACACTTTTAACGTCAATTGTATAAACAACAAGACGTTAAAAATAAATATTTTTTATTTTAAAACACTTTTAACTTCAGTTTTATTCAACAACCGATATTAATGACCTATGTTAAGAAGTGACAACAGGGCATTTCAGATAGGGATACGGGATTATTTACGCGTTGTTTATTTAATCAAGTAAAATCACACTTTTAACGTCGCTTGTATAAACAAGCGACGTTAAAAATAAATATTTTTTATTTTAAAACACTTTTAACGTCGGTTTTATTAAACAACCGGCGTTAAAAGTGTATAAGTTTCTTCCTATTCCTCTGGTGTTTCTTTTCGCATGTTTATAATATATGACTGCCAACTCCCAATGCGCCTTGGAACCTAATGCTCTTAATGATCAATTTAATTTTTTAGAAACTTACGACGCCTAGTAACTTCATCCCCTACTCCTATAAATAGCTTCCTTCCTTCGTTTAATTTTTCCGCTTCACAATATGGCTCGCCATGGAGATTAACTTCATCACTCTTTCTTCCTATACCTAGACTTAAAGGTCTCTGTCTTAATGGTCAAACAACTTCGAGGTTGTGTAAATCGCATTACATGGGTGATAAGGGTGTGTAAATCGCATTATGTGAATTGCACACACCATCATCCTTCCGGAGAATCAAGACTACAGGTCCAAAACCTCGACTTTAGAACCAAGTGGCTGTTCCAAGAATATTGCTTCAAACAGATCGAGTGTACCCTTCACTCGCTACGGCTCCAAAGTGATTGTGGATTCGAGATGGAGCATCGACTTCAAAATGAGGGAGGGGATGCATTCAATGTTGGAGATTCTCGAGGACAGACCGAGAAGAAAATGATGTTGAAGCGAAACCTTTTATATTTTAGTGCTATCTTGCGGAAATTTTTTATCTTTTAAACATGTAATTGTAACTTATGAATCGCTTCAATGAGATACGATTTGATTATACATATATAACTTGTTTTATGTTAAGTGTTTATTTATTTTAATTTGCACAAGAATTTGTTAATTTACTAATTCAAGCTAATTAATTAAGATTAAAAATAAACTTTTTAAAAAAAAAAGATAAGAAAAAAACTGCACTATGTGGAGTGATGAGCTGCATTAAGAGTGACAATAGGGAGATGATAATGAAAGAAAGATAGTAATGAGTTGATTATTTACGCCGCTTATTTATTTAATGAAGTAAAAATCACACTTCTAACGTCGATTTTATAAACAACCGACGTTACAAGTTTTAATAATTTCTTGCAAAAACACTTTTAACGTCGGTTCATTAAACAACCGACGCAAATAGTGATTTCATATTTACAAAACTGCCACCGCCTCACTTTTAACGTCGGTCCTTAAAACAACCGGCGTTAGCAGTGAATTGATGAAGTCCGATATTTACAAAACTGCCACCGCCCCTTTTTAACGTCTAGTTTTTGGTTAATCGACGTAAACCTTTACCGTCTAATGTATATTTTTCACTAGTGAGTCAATGCTTGGTTGTGAGTAGTCTTTAGCCACCATCCTTGCTTTATGTCTCTAATGTCCACCATCAAAGCGAGTTCTTTTCTCTCTCTCTTTTTGAATCCACTTAACTTTGATGATCTATTTATCTTTTTGTCGATCTACAACCTCCGACTTTCATCAAAGAAAAGCTAATGAGAAGACGGTGCAGTGTACTATTTTTGTCAATAAAATAGCTTAAACACAAAAGCATTGGTAGTCAACGAAATATATTAATTTTTGGTGATCATCGGTGGAACCTAGACAAGAACCTTGGATAGAACATAACAAGCGCGCATCCCTGGTTGGTTGATCGAAGGCATTGATCTGAAAGTTGTGATTTTAGTTATCCTGGGGGAAGACTTTGAGGCGGAGCTTATGGCAAATTTGTTAAGTGGAGGTGCTTTGTTGGAGCTGGTATAGGAGAAGCACTGAAGCGGATCTTGTAAACATCAACAAGGGTCTAGAGTTCAAGCCCAACCCTTGAAAGCAACATAGACACCTTGAACTCTTTGGCTCCACTTGGTGCAAGAGATGAAACGCTACAATCAGCAATTGGATCGCCCGAGAGAGAGAGATATGAAGGCTTGAACGTGAGATACAAGTCGGTGAAGAGCTTGCTTGCAAGTATTCCAAACATAGTGGCTAGAAATTCTTTTATTTCCTTATTGCCAGGGGAAAGCTACGTTCCAAGGATGACTCTCTCCAAGAGGAACTTAGTCATAATGTTCGGGACTCATAATGCAAGGAACTTGATGGAGGTTCTGGTCAGTGTGAGACAGATTCTCCGAATTCTTCTTAGCAATGACAATTTTGGCAAGTATGGTGGATATCGGATAAGGGGGTCAAGCTGGGGCTCCTATGGAGCCACAATGTATGGGAATGGATGAACCTATGAACAAGTTGAAGGCTGAGCTGCTCAAGGATGGTGTCTCCGTCCTTGAGTTGACTGGTTTGGGAGGATCTGGAAAAAGCACTTTGGCTAAGAAGCTAAGTTGGGACCCACAGATCAAAGGTAATCAACTTTTGTTACCAATGCTTTCTTATATTCATTTCCTCATCACTTGGCTAACACCCTAAGAAGTTATGTTGGGATGGTCCAATAAAAAAAATTGTTTTTACTTGTTTTTACAAGGGTAATTAGATATAACACTATTTCAGATAGTATTCTAGCATATGGGCATAGTAATTTTGCAGTGAAAAAATGTCAGACTCCTCCAATCCAATCCTTATGCGATCTATTTCTTGGCCAAACCCCCTTTTTGGAGATTAAATCACATACTCAAATTTCTTACATGTAATTTTTAATTATGATATAAAATATCATTAATCTAAACTATTAGCCTCCTAGTCTAGTGAAATGACTAGCTCATGGAGTCATATATGACATGAATTGTGCTATTGTGGATTAGTACCAAATCTCATAAGCTCCTTGGCTTACAAAGCTATTTTGGTTTGAGTAGGCAAGTTCAGAGGAAATATCTTCTTTGTCACCGTCTCAAAAACATACAACTTGAAGACCATGATATAGACACTATTTGAATACTGCGGATGTAAGGTGCCTGAGTTTCAAAGCGATGAAGATGCAACTAACTTAGGTTGAGAATCTTGCTTGAGGAATGTTGGGAGAAATCCAATATTGCTGGTCCTGGATGATGTTTGGCCTAAGTCAGAAGCCCTTATTGAGAATTTTAAATTCCAGATAACAGATTATAAGATTTTGGTGACTTCAAGGGTTGCATTTAGAAGATTTGGCACCCCATGCCAGTTGGAACAACTTGGTCATGATGATGCAGTATCCCTTTCCCGCCACTATGCTCAACTGAATAGTAACAGCTCATACATACCTGACGATAAACTTGTCCACGAGGTGCTTTCTCTTCTACTTTTCCAAAATCATTCATACCAATAAGACATGATTAGATGCGACAAGATAAAATATATGTTTGTTGTCATGTTAATTCTTCCGCAATGGCATATAAGCAAATCACCAAATGAATAAAAACAAATTGATTATATTTCTATTTTTGTGTCCTTTTTCCCCATCAAAAGCAATCGGCTAAAATATCGCAACATAATTTGGAATTAAAAAAATTAAGTTTTTATTGGAAAATAATATATTTAATGTACTGGGTAGTAACATGTTTAATATAATTTATCTTTCTTTATTCCTTGTGGCATAAGGATATTGGTGAGTGAGACCCCCTTATCTTATTCCATTGGTTTTTCTTTCTTGCGTTGAAAATGCAGATAGTGAAAGGTTGTAAGGGTTCACCATTGGCACTTGAAGTTATTGGTGGATCACTTTGTCAGCAGCCTTTTGAGGTATGACAAAATATGAAGGAACGGTTACAAAGTCAATCCATTCCGAGTCAAGCGATACTAACTTGCTTTATCACCTCCAACAAAGTTTAGATATATTGGAGGATAAGTTCTCCATCAACGAGAAGGAGTGCTTCATGGATCTAGGGCTATTTCCTGAAGACCAAAGGATCTCTTGTTGCTGCCCTCATTGATATGTGGGCAGAACCGTATAACCTAGATGAGGATGGTAGAAATGCAATGACCATTGTCCCTGATTTAACCACCAGGAATTTGATTAATGTCATGGTTACAAGGTACCCTGCATCTCCTGTTTTTCCCTTCTCCTTGTTAGCCATTCAATGCTTGATTTAATGATAGACATTAGATAGTCAAACTATATTCTTATGACAATATGAGTTTTAATATGTTAATTTAAATTTATATGCATGCTTTTGACAATATAATTAGTCAAACAAATTTAAAACCATCTGTGCAGGAGTTTGAATGTTCTTAAATTAGGGGTTTCAAATCATTTTTGACATGCATTCCTTCATGACATTTGATTTAAACGATCTATATAAAACAAGGTAAAGAATGATTCAATAACATGGATATCTACAACTTTATGCTTGTCATTATGAAGCAAAGATTTTTTTTTTAAAAGTAATTGTTATCAAATGGAGTTAATCAATGTGTTGGTATTTTAGTTAATCATTGTTCCCTTTGGTAACTTAACTTTGAGAAGGAAAGTTGCAAAGGACGCAGACAAGTACTACAATAACCACTTTGTCATGCTACATGATCTACTCAGAGAGCTAGCAATCCATCAAAGCAACCAAGAACCATTTGAACAAACAAAAAGATTGATCATTGACATAAATGGAGATAATCATCCTGCATGGTGGGTAGGACAGAATCAGCAAGGGGTCTTTGGCTGCATGTTGTCATTCTTACCAAGAACGTTGATACAACAGAAACAGCCAAGGGTTGCTGCTCGCATATTATCTATATCAACTGGTTTGTTTCTCTGACTAAATTATACGCACACAAAAAAATCAAACATCATATTCCATTCTTGATGCCATATATAATGCTTTTGCAGATGAAAAGTTCACATCAGATTGGTGTGACATGGAACCCGACGAAGCTGAGGTTCTGGCTTTAAATCTTAGCTCTAGCCAGTACACCTTACCAGAGTTCACAAAGAAAATGAGTAAACTCAAAGTTCTGATAGTCACAAATTATGGTTTCCATCGTTCTGAAATAAAAAAGATTGAGCTACTTGCTTCTTTATCTAACTTGAAAAGAATCAGGTTGGAGAAGGTTTCAGTTCATTCCCTATGCATATTGAAGAACCTGAGAAAGTTATCCCTTCACATGTGTAATACAAGCCAGGCTTTTGAATGCTGTTCTATCCAAAATGTTATGCCAAACCTGGTGGAGTTGAGCATTGGCTATTGCAATGATCTGGAGAAATTTCCTGATGGGGTGTGTAACATTACATCCTTGAAGAAACTTTGCATCACCAACTGTCACAAGCTTTCTGCTTTGCCACAACCACAAGAAATTGCAAAGCTGAAGAATTTGGAAGTACTAAGGCTTAGTTCATACTCTAATATTCTAGAGATGCCAGAGTCTGTGAGAGGGCTTCATAACCTATGCTGTCTAGACATATCTGATTGTGTTCGTCTTAACAAATTGCCAGAAGACATTGGTGACTTGCATAATCTTGAGTTGCTCTACTTGAAGGGTTGTTCAGGACTGAGTAAATTGCCACACTCGGTCATGGAGTTTAAGAATTTAAAGCATGAAATATATGTGATCTGTGATGAAGAAAGGACTGCTTTATGGGAACATTTCCCTGGCATTACAAATTTACAGATAGAGATACCTAAAGAAAATATTAGCTTAAATTGGCTTCATGGAGTTCGTTACTGAGACTTGGCTCTTGAAGTTAGCTGCTATAGTGACCAGGGAGTTTTGTTGAAATTTGAGCCCGCTTGGTTTGTCTTCTGTTTTCATTTTTCATTTCCTACAACATAAATGATCATTAAAATTGTTGTCACGTTGTATATCTAAGTGCATTGAAGTAAAAAGTTCTTCATGTTTTCAGCATTATGCCAAAGCACTTATAAACATTGTGGTTGAACGAACCCTTGTTCGGCAAGTTATAGTTATCTTAAAGTAGAAGTGTATCATCCTAAAAATTCAAATATAATTATTTTAATAAAAAAAGGGTAGTATAAGAGTTTAATATAATTGTTTTCTTTATAATAAAAATCTAGTGGGTTCCACAATAATGTAAAATTGATTTTAAAAAAATAAAATAAAAATAAGGATAAGAACCTACCCTAGACTAAATTATTGCGGCAATAATGATAGGAAACATAAGTATATCAAGGCCCATGCTGTGTTACCCATTATAAATAGATAGTTTGAGTGTTTTAAGCCCAATTTCGCATAATATGACAAGATACCTAACTTCAGACGGATATTTCATAACCAAAGAGAACTTGTTTGAATTCTAGATCTCCATTAGAAATATAGCCCTGTCTCTTAGCTTTCCATAGACACCAAATTCGTCCAAATTGGATTCTTGTAGCT
>JAUPTC010002472.1:0-12549 GCA_030762895.1 Sophora flavescens
CTAGATTTGGTTGCAATGGGTATAAGATCACAGTTAGCTCCACGGTCAAAGGATGGTAAGCGGACATATTTGCCTCCGGCATGTCATACTTTGTCAAAAAAGGAGAGGAGTTTTTGTGAGTGTCTACGGGATGTCAAAGTGCCACATGGTTACTGTTCTAATGTCAAGAGGCTTGTCTCAATGAGCGATCTGAAATTAGTTGGCTTAAAGTCTCATGATTGCCACATCTTGATGCAACAACTACTACTCGTGGCTATTCGTGATTGTGCTCCTAAAAATGTTAGACAAGCCATAACTAGGTTGTGCTTATTCTTCAATGTTATATGCAGCAAAGTCATTTATCCCGGGAAGTTGGATGAATTGGAAAAAGAAGCTGCCATTATCTTGTGCCAATTGGAGATGTATTTTCCTCCTTCATTTTTTTACATCATGGTTCACTTAATTGTTCATCTAGTGAGGGAGATTAGATTGTGTGGCCCTGTTTATTTAAGGTGGATGTACCCAGTTGAGTGATACATGAAGATCTTGAAAGGCTGTGTGAAGAATCCACAACATCCAGAAGCATCTATTGTTCAAAGGTACGTTGCAGAAGAAGCTATTGAGTTTTGTTCAGACTACCTTTCTGAAACGGAACCTATAGGGATTCCTAAGGCTCGTCATTATGGAAGATGTGAAGGTAAGGGTACACGAGGTGAAACTGTTATAGGCAAGGGTCGGGGGGAAGTTATTCAAGCATATTTGTATATATTGAATAACACTCATGAAGTTCATCCTTACTTAGTTGAGCACAAAAGGAAAGTCAAGGAAGAAAACCCTCGAATGAACGAAAAGTGGTTGTTGAACAAGCATAATAGGACTTTCCTACTATGGTTTAAAGATGAAATTCGGAAGGATGGTAGTACTACTTCTGATACATTAAGCTTGAGGTAGGGGTATGTTGCATTTGCATTTTGCATGTTGCATTCATATAGTTTTGCATGATAGTTTTGCATGTTCATACAATTAGATTGCCCTTGCGTAGATTTTGCACCCAATTGTGAGAACTAAGTGCCAAATAAATTGAGATAGTGAATTGTTGAACCCAATTTTTTTATTCTTGTGATAAGGCTGCAAATAAAAATGCTTGAGATAATCTGTGATAGTTGATAATTAGCATATGGTTCTATAGTTTTGTGTTGCTCACTGATTTTTGAACTACTAAAATGTGAGATTTTGAGCCAAAAAGGGGTACTCACTAAATCTACCCCATTCTTTGTGTTAGAGTGTTATTCCTCTTGGTTTGTTTTCTCTAGAACTTGACTTGAAACCATTTTGAAGCTTAAAAATTTTTGAAAACATTTTTGAAAAGGATTGAGGTAATAGGTATTTTTCCGGCCTTCTGAGCTTTGATTGATGAAATGCCACCCCTTAGTTGCCCAATTTTGAGCCTGAAAGAATAAAATACTTTTCGTGGTACCTTGAATTACTTTGATAAATACATTTGATAAGGGACCTTCTAAAGTATTACAAAAGGGTAAAAAGGTAGTTGAAAAGATTATGGGATGAAAGAATAAAAAAAAAATTATTTCTCTTGAGTTGAAAAATTTCCCCTTCTCCAAAAAGAAATGAGAAATAAAAGAAAAATATATATATATAGAGAAGGGGATGACAAAAAGAAATGAGAAATAAAAAGAAAAAGAAAGAAAAGAAAGGTGGAAAAATAAATCAAAACCCAGAGGTATTTTAGAAGGTACATGCTTTGCAAATGTTGATATTTTGTTAGCCCTTTTGAAATTTCCGTTTATTGATTTCCCCACCTAACGATTAATCCCATGGCCATGTTACAACCAAAGCAAAAGACCTCTTGATTCTTAATTGTTTTCATTAATAAAGTAGAGATTTGGTTGATAGTCAAGCCTATGGTAGAATTCTTTCCTTGAGGAAAATGGAGCGAAATGTTATATACCCCTAAACACTTGAGTGAGGTTAGAAAGAGAGCCAAGCAAATGAACAAGCTTGGGGTGAGCTTCAAGTGAGAAAGAGTGCCCAAATCAGTGAGAGCATGAGTCTAAGGAACCTAAGCCTCTAATTGGACTTGAATTGATTGTCTCTTGCTGAATTGTTTGAATTGCGTATTACTTGGATCATTTATTCGGGTTCTTGTTTCACTATCCATGTTCTGTTTCTTCTTCTGGCCTTAGTCATTGCTTGAGGACAAGCAATTGAATAAGCTTGGGGTGATTTGATAGTGTGATTTTACATCATATTTTCTGTACGCTTTTGCATGCATTTTTCATATAGATTAGGCATTCTTTATTTGATTTTAGTTAGTTTTTCCCTTGGAACGGGTGAAGCGGTTTCTTGGTGTTATTTTGCAGGAACTTAAGGAAAACTGTGCAGATTTGGCCATAATGAAGCTTGGATGAAATAGAGCCTGAAAAGAGAAGAAATTGACCCAAGCAGAATTCTGGAGATTCGCCCCGCGAGACTGGATTCGCCTCGCGACCTTGAAAGCTGACTGTGCCAGAAAATGCAAGCCTTTCTGGTTCGCCTCGCGAAACAAGTCTCGCCTCGCGAGTCTGGGGACCATAAGCCATCACGCCCAGGCCCTGATGCTCCTCACGGGCGTATTTGAGAAGAACCTTTCGGTTTCACGTCGCGAGCAACTCTCGTCTCGCGAGAGTTCAATTCTCTGAAACAACAGATTTTTAACATTCGCCTCGCGAGACATGTCTCGCCTCTCGAACGCGCGCAGAACTGATTGGTATCAGTTGCTGTTTTAGGGCAGAAAGGAGTAGTTTTTGAGAGTTCTTGGAGGGGGAAGCACTTGGAGGCTGCGGCTGGACTAGGGTTCCAACCCTAAAAGGGAGCTGAGTTAGGGGGTTGCTATGACGACAGTGGGAAGCTTCAATGGAGTTCTCCTTTTCTTCCTTTCTCTACTGCTTTTCTGGTTTGGCTTTTTGTGTAATTATGAGTAACTAAACCCTGTTTGTTGGGATTAGATGTAACCAAATTGATTCTTATGTATTTATCTTGACTGATTATTCTGTGTTCATGTCTTCATATTAGTGATTAATTTTTTGTGCTTAATGCTTGTTGTGGCTAGAACCCTATTTAATTGATTTGTGTTTTAGTATGCAATTGGGAAATTCGTATTAGAACCGGAACTGAATTTAATCACCTAGTAACCCTTTCATCTAGGAATGGAGTTTGGTTTACTAGTAATTGCGTAATCCCTAATCCTAATGCAACTTCATTAATCTAGGCCACCTAAGGAATTAGGGTCTATTAGTGGATTTAGGCTCTTGCCATCCAGGAATCGGGGTTTGAGTAATTTAGTGGATTGATTTTAATATCTGAAGCATGAATGGGAGGTATCTAGTTCTGATATTGCATGAGGTAGAGGTTTGGTGAAGTCTAGTCCCAACATATCCTTTCTGCACTCCAAGTGTTTGTTAAAAATCCCTAAAAAGACAAAAAGATTTTATTTATTTTCTTTTGGTAGTTTTGATTTCTCTTCATAGTCTAGATAGTTGTTGAGTTTGTGAATTGGTAGTTGACATCCAATCCCCGTGGATCACGATAACCGGTCTCACCACCAGTATTACTTGCCCGACTGGGTATACTTGCCCGGATTCGTCAACAAGACTCCTTATCTCTCATCATGGATGCCTAATTTCATTGAGGAAAATGTGGTGGTCGATGTATTTGCCACTCGTGATGATCATAATGAAGGGATATTGATCTAAACTTGATTATAGTGTAAGTTATGTATGTTTATTTTTATTTTGCATTATAGTGTAATTAATGTTTATTTAATTAATTTTAATTATTTGTTTTTTGTTTATGTTGGTGTCTTAATTTAATTAATGTTGAATCTCTATTTGAACTTGTGCAGACTTTGGCGGAACGAGTTGATGGGAGCGAATATAGACTTTGAGCACAATGCATAGATTTATGTTTTAGCTACTGAGAACTTATATTATTACTTTGTGTATGTAATAATCATGACTTAGTTATTATCTTGATCAATTTTGTTTGTATATATATGATTTCTTGTTGTACGATATATATATATATATATTGATTCTGCCATGGATAGTTTGAATTTTGGATGATTTTAGTTACCTTCATTGTGTGTATCTTTAAATTTTAATTAGTAGGTGAGTCTGGATGCTTCTCTGTGTGTATATCTATGAAATATTGCAGGTTCAGTGTAACTGAAACAAACCAATTTGTAAAAAATAAAAAACCATTGTAACAATGGTTCTCTATAAAACCGCTGTTAAAAGTTCACTTATAACAGCGGTTCTAAGGACAACCGATGTTATAAGTCAACTTTTAACAGCGGTTTCATAGAGAACCGCTGTTACAAGTCAACTTATAGCATTACCTAATCAGAAATCTCGCTACTTTTAAAGGCGGTTTATAAAATAACCGATATTACTAGTTAACTTGCAACGGCGGTTGTAAACCGAAGCGTTACAAGTTAAACTTGTAACGCTCCGGTTGAATTAACGTCGACTCAAAACCCGACGTTATAAGTCCTTTTAACCATTGTTAAAAGTGCTTCGCACACTAGTGAGGTTAGGAGGGTGTTGAGTTTTGAAGCTTGTTTTGTTGTTGACAAACAAGGAAGAAGTGGAGGTTTTGAGATTTTATGGAAGAAAAATAATTTATGTGTGGTGCAAAATTATTCAAAAGTTATTAATGTTGTGATTAAGGAAGACTCAAGGCAGCCGTGGCGATTAACTGGTTTCTATGGAATTCCTCGTAGAGAAAATAGAAGAGAGTCATGGAATATTCTTATAGAGCATTGGCATCTCAATCCACCCTCCCCTGGTGCATTGTAGATGATTTCAATGATCTTTTTTCCCATGATGAAAAGAAAAGAATGGTTGAGCATCCTCAGTGGTTAATTAATGGCTTTCATCAAGCGGTTGCTGATTGTTGTTTGGTTGATTTGCCTATGTCGGGACACAATTTTACTTGGTGGAAGAGCTTGGGTTCTGATAATGTTGTTGAAGAGAAGCTTGATAGAGCTATGGTAACTAGTTCCTGGTTGAATATTTTCCCACAAAGTGGCCTCAGAAATTTGTTAGCAGCAACTTCAGATCATTATCCTTTGTTACTTGCCACAGAATAATTGTTATGTTTTTAAGAGGAAGCAATTTAATTTTGAAAATTCTTGGTTAGTTGAGCCTGATTTGGATGTTGTGGTTGAGGAGGGTTGGCGGAAAAATGATGATGATCCTATCCTCGTGAAGCTGAAATCATGTACTGAGGAGTTGGATGTATGGGGAAGGAATCTTAGAAAAAGATATAAAGAAGACATTGATGCTTGTAAGCGCAAACTTGATGAGTTGAGAGACATAAATACTGAGGAGGCTGGGTACAATTTTATGGCTATGCAGGAGAGGTTAGTGATAAGCCTCTGGCTCATCTAGTTTCCATCAAGAAAAGGGGTATATTTTGTGCCCTAATTGGGCGAGTCACCTCGCTAATCTCCCAAATTGGCCTTGTTTTGTTCCTAAGTTAGACTTTGACTCGTTTTATGCATTTTTAGTAGTTTTTAGTTTATTTTGAGTAGAATTATGCTTTTTCGTTTTCTTTTATTGTTTCGAGTTAAAAGTGAAGCTCTTGGAGTCAAGGGAATGAAGAAAACAGTGGAAATTACAATTAAAATATTCGCCAGCCGAGAGGCTACTCGCCTCATGAGCCACGAAGACCAAGTGAGCAACAACAATCATCCTTTCTGTCTCGCCCCGCGAGAGGATACTCGCCTCGCGAATCTTGAAGACCAGCATGTGGTGAGAAGACCCCGAAGGACGGAGACCATCACGGCCTAGCCGTGATGAAGGTCACTGCCGTGACAGACTAGAATTTGAAGTCTCGCCTCGCTGAAACATCATCTCGCCTCGCGAGAATCCAATTTTGAAAGAGCGCCACTTTTAATATTCGCCTCTCGAGCGGGCGCAGAATCTGAAAATTATAAGTTGTTGATTTAGGGGCAGATTGAAGAACCTTTTGAAAAACCACTTGTTGTAGATCGGTTTTGGACGAATCCTTGTTCTCTCGGAGCGTGTATCCTTATTTTATTTTTCTATTATACATTCATGATGAGTTTCGATTGTTTGTGTCTTGTTACAAGCATGAGGAGCTAATCCCCTTGTTTGAGGATCAATGAAACCACCCATGACGGTGTAGTTCAATGTGATGTGTTTCTCTCCTTTATCTCAATTATTGTTTTCCAATTCTGAATTTATTGCGTTGATCATATGCATACGTGATTGACTAGTTAACGTGATGATGCTTAATAGGCAATTCGCGTTTAGAACTTGAATTGGGATCATTGATTGAATATTGCACGAGAGTGAATAGGAGATCGGTGCAACCTTATAGGAACCAGATTTAATAGAGTTTGATGATTGGGTTATGAGACCTAGTAAGTAATTAACTCAATCGTTGAATACGTCCTATTGAGCACGACAGTGTCATTAGGAGAATTTGGGGGTCCTGGTTGACATTGCAATTGAACTTAGGGAGGGAATCATCATCACTTGGGTACTATGCATGATTGTGTAGGTGAAATTGTGACCTTAGATATTTAATTCCAGATTTTAATTCTTTATTCTTTAATTGAATTTTTTATTTGAATTGCGATCCTATTTTTTCTCTCTTCTCAACCACCCGCTTCACTTAATCAAACGTATCGAACTCCTTACAAATTGGTAGAATTGGTAGCCCAATCCCTGTGTCCGACCTCGGTAACTACTTACCGTGTTTTATTACTTACGATGACCCGGTACACTTGCCGATGACTCAACAAGTTTTTGGCGCTGTTGTCGAGGATTGGCACAACCAATTTTCCTAAATTTTGGGAAGTTTGATTATTTGTTAAGCTGTTTTTTTTTTTTTATTTTTCTGTTATTTATTTATATTTATTTCTCTCTACTTCTTTGATTCCACTTGGTCTTGCCTTGTTTTTGTATCGCAGTACCGTTTCACAAGAGGACTTGCTATTTGATTCGGAGATCACCGGGACCGAGAGGCGATTAAGGAAGGAAGCCCAGGGAGAATGAAAGAGGCTTGAAGTAATTAATCTTGAAGAGGATGGTGAAGAAAACCCTCTCTCCTCCTCCTCCTCCTCCTCCTCCTCCTCCTTTCTAACCTCCTCTTGAGTAATGATCTACCCAACCTGGATGATTGTGCTTCTATTGTGAGGGCAACCTCAAATACGAGACTCCTTGAGTGGAAGGATGTGTCACAGCCCGATCCGTGAGAATCGGTTTGATGGGAGTGGCAAACAAGACCTCATAGACATATCACTCGCTTCCTTGAAGCTTGTGACATGAGAAGACAAGAGGAGTTACTCAAGATGAGTTTACGCTGCGGCTATTCCTTCTCTCTTAGGGATGGCGCTCGCGATTGGTTGTGACTTGGATCGAAGCATGATCGATCGAACATGGGAGCAAATGGCCCAAAATTCTTCACTAAGTATTTTCCTCCTCGAAAGCCGCGAAGCAGAGAGCACGTCATCTTTCGAGGGACCAGAGAAGATGAATCTTATAATGAAGCACAGGAGAGGTATAATGTGCTATTGCGAAGATGTCCTTCAGCTTTCTTTGACCCGGTCTCAAGGTTCAACATTTCTTTAACGTGTTAAGGGGGCTACCAGATGAATTGTGATCTTTGCATTGGCGCTCTTTTCCTATTTATCGGCTGAGGATGGATGGGCGTTATTGGAGAAGATATCGTACAATGATTACAACCAGGGGTAGGAAACCTCAAGTGGAGTCAGTTACGCAACAATAAAAGCCATACTAGAGCAAAATAAACTGTTGAAGATGCAAATTGCGACTTTGTGCGGGAACAAGAAGGTTAATGTGATACGAGGGAATGCCTCGGGTTGTGAAAATTGTAATGGAGATCATGACATTGAGAACTGTCCGTTCAACAAGGGGACAGACAGCGTGCGCGAGAACAACTATCGAGGAGCAGACATAATGATTACGGTCGAGAATCGAATAGGGGTTATAATGAGGGAGACCATCCGGGTTTCGCTTGGAGTAATGCTAGTGGTGGTCTAGGGCTACAACAACCTCAACAGATTTGGCAACAACAACCTCACAGGTCGAGGCCTAACTATGGAATCCATCAACGCAATACTCAGCGAGGCTTTTCCAGTCCTAATCAATTGCAAAATAACAGATGGTGGAAGGCAAACCTTGGGAGTTGGCTTTTGAGAAGGCGAATGCGGCAATTGAGAAGTTGTCAATCAATACAAGCACAGCCATTGACAAGTTGGCAACTCATATAGGGTCGGGAATTCAGAATCTAGAGACGCAGATGGCTCGGCTTAAAAGCAACTAAATGAGCGTCTGCCGGGCACTTTCCCGGTGATACAGGAGAACAACCCCTAAGGGCAATGCAAGCACGTAACAACTAGAAGCATTAAGGTGTTGGGATCTAGCGGGTACAACTAGTTCTCGGGAAGACAAGGCCGGAACAACCACATGTTGAGGGAAGAGCAACCCGAGAAAGAGGGTTGGCAAGTGACAAGGCACCCCAGAGCAAGGGGGAAGATTAAAACTTGTAGATGAAGAGTTCCAAAGAAAGAAGTGGGTTGAACCCAAAGACCTCCCGCCCTACATGATGGTACCATATCCGAAAGATTGAAAGAAGCCTCTACAAGATAAACAGTTCAATAAATTCCTTGATGTCTTAGTAAACTTCAAATTAACATTCCATTTGCGGATGCCTTGGAACAAATGCCATCTTATGCCGGTTTATGGAGGAGCTTCTCTCCAAGTGGAAAATAGTGTATGAGAAGCAGTTTGCTTTGCCAGGGAGTGTAATGCATTCTTCAAAGAAAAACTACCTCCAAAGTTGAAGGATCCCAGTTCTTTTTCTCTACCATGCACCATTGGGAGATGACTCTAGGAAAGGCGTTGTGTGATCTAGGGGCAAGCATCAACTTGATGTCCTCTCTATGATGAAGAAGTTGAGAGTCAAGAAGTCAAGGATACACGTATGTCACTCCAACTAGGTGATCGTTCTATAAAATATCCTTATGGGGTGGTCGAGATTTGTTAGTGAAGGTGGACAAGTTCATATTTCTGGTGGATTTCGTGGTGCTGATATGGATGAAGACGCGAGATCCCTCTCATATTGGGTAGGCCCCTTCTGGCCTTCGGGCGTGCTTTGATAGATGTGCAACAAGGAAACTCACCTTAAGGGTGCAAGATGAGAATGTAGTCTTCAATGTCTTTGAAGCAATAAGACCCACAGGAGAGGCGGATGTGTACGTGGATATGGTGGACTCGATTGTCAGCAAAGGCCCCTAGAAAGCCCATGGTTCTTCACTTGCACAAGTGTTGGTAAAATCCCATGATGATGATAGCGAGAAGAAGACCCTTTGGGGGGATAAGGACTATCTTGAGTGCTTAAAAAACATGGAAGCCTTACTTAGGAGTCTCCCGAGGGATGAATGTGCAAAGGAAAAGCTCAACAAGAAAGGAATGGAAAGAAGATAACAAAGCACCAGGAGTTGAAGCAACTCCCGACCCACTTAAGGTATGCATTCTTGGGGGGAGAAGGGACACATCCGGTAATCATTAGAATGCCTTGAAAAAGGATGAAGAAGAAGCTATTGAGAGTTCTTAGGGAGCACAAATCCGCCATTGGGTGGAAGATTTCAGACCTAAAAGGTATAAGCCTTCCTAATGCATAAGATTTTGATGGAGGATGATCATAAGCCGGTGGTTCAACCACAAAGACGGTTAAATCCCATCATGAAAGAAGGTGTGAAGGAAGTGATTAAACTTTTGGATGCCGGAATCATCTATCCAATCTCGGATAACAATTGAGTTAGTCAATTCATCGTGGTCCCCGAAAAAAGGTGGCACAACCGTGGTGGTCAATGAAAGCAATGAATTGATCCCCAAGGACCATCACGGGGTGGAGAGTATGTATCGATTATAGAAGGCTAAATGGAGGCAACAGGAAGGATCACTTCCCTCTCCCCCCATTGATCAGATGCTTGGAAAGGTTAGCCGGATATGAGTACTATTGTTTCTTAGATGGTTACTTGGCTATAATCAAATTTGTGGTGGATCCTCGAGACCAAGAGAATACGGCCTTCACTTGTACCTATGGAGTCTTTGCCCATAGGAGGATGCCCTTTGGATTGTGCAACGCCTGCTTACTTTCCAGTGCATGCTTTCTATTTTCTCGGACATGGTGGAGAAATGCATTGAGGTGTTCATGGATGACTTCTCGGTCTTTGGGACCTCATGAAAAATTGTTTGAAGAACTTGACTTTGGTGCTTAAAAGTGCCAAGAGACTAACCTTGTGCTCAATTGGGAGAAATGCCACTTCATGGTCCAAGGAAGGTATAGTCTTGGGGCACAAAATCTCCCAAGGGGGATTGAGGGTATAAAGGCCAAGATTGAGTTGATTGAGAAGCTTCCCCCACCACCAATGTAAAGGGGTGAGGAGTTTCTTGGTCAGTGCAGATTCTACAGGAGATTCATCAAGGACTCTCCAAAATCGCAAAGCCGCTTGTGACCTTCTTGTGAAGGATGTATCCTTTGAATTTAATGCTTCTTGTTTAAATGCCTTCATATTGAAAAACATGCTTGTCACGCACCCATAATCACTGCACCTAATTGGAATTTACCATTTGAAATCCTGTGTGATGTTAGTGATTATGCGGGTGGGCTGTTTTTGGGACGAAGGGTGAAAAATGAGTTCATGTCATTTATTATGCAAATAAAGTTTTGAATGAGGCACAAGCTAATTATTCCACCATTGAAAAGAACTACTTGCTTTGTGGGTTTTTGCTTTAGATAAGTTTTAGATCCTATATTGTAGGGGTCTAAGATTGTTGTTGTTTTCACCGATCATGCGGCCATAAAATACTTGACAAAACAATAGGCGCAAACCTAGATTAATTCGGTGGATTCTTCTTTTGCAGGAATTTGATCACGAGGATTAGGAGTCGTTGAAGGGATCCCAGGCAATGGTGTGGCGGACCAACATTCTAGGTTGGTCAATCTCGACACCGAGAGGAATTGTTAGACATCAAGGAATAATTTCCTGATGAGAGCTATTGGCCTTTATTTGAAATTCCCCCTCCTTGGTTTATGATACGGCTAACTTCAAGTGTTCAGATGTGGTTCCGCAGATTGGACTAGTCAACAAAGGAAGAAGTTCTTCTTCTGATGCAAAAGTACTATGTGTGGGAGGACCCCTATCTTTTCAAGCAATGCTCCGGATGGGATCCTAAGAATGTGCATTCCCCGCTGACCAAATCGGTAAGCGGTCGTGGCATTGTCATGCTTCCGGATATGGTGGGCATTATGGGGGAAAGAAGACGGCACAAAAAGTCCTCCAAAGGGTTCTTGACCAACTTTCTTCAAGGATGCCCACACCTTTTGATGAGAATTGTGATCGTTGCCAAAGAGTTGGAAACATCTCTGGCGGCATGACTCCCTGATGCAGCCAAGTAGAGCTCTTTCAGTGTGATGAGATTTGTGGGACCATTCCCAGCATCTTTCCTATCAATAATTTGGTGGCAGTGGACTACGGTCAAAGTGGGTGAAGCAATCCCACTAACTACGGATGATGCGCGGGTAGTCATTTGGAATTCTTAAGGTGCTTAATATCTTCTCGGGGTTTGGGGTTCCTGAGAGTGTTGATTAGTGATGGGGATCCCACTTTTGCAACAATCAAATGCACAAGCTTTTGAGAAGTATGGGGTGAAGCATGGTCTCTTCTACTCCCTTATCATCCCCGGACCAATGGGCAAGGAGGTATCCAAGCGTGAGTTGAGCGTATTCTTGAGAAACTGGCCAACTCTCACGAAGGAGTTGGTCAAAAAGGTTAGATGATGCTTTTGGTCTTATAGGACTGCTTGAGACTCCGGTGGAAGGTCTCCTTACAATTTGGTGTTTGAAAGGCATGCCACTTGCCGGTGGAATTGGAGGAAGAAGGCTTATTGGGCAATTTGAGAACTTCAACTTTGATTTGATTAAGGCCGATGAGGAAGGTTTTTGGACTTTAAATTGAGGTTGTCTGAGGATCCGCATGCAGAATCTACAAAAGCGGACTAAAGGCATGGCATGACAAGGACACATCTTGCTCAGGAGGTTTGAGCCTGGATAAATGGTAAGCTCTCTATATCCAAGGCTGAGACTTCTCACGGGAAGCTGGGAAATCAAGGTGGTTAGGACCATTCAAGGTCCTCCCAGTTTTTCCACACGACGATTTAGAACTAGAAGGGGCCTCTGGCACTGGCAAGGTAAATGGATAAAGGCTAAGCATTACCATGGGGAATCAATCCCCGAATGGCAAGCAAGTGCTTCTTCCTTTAATTAACCCCGAGGGTGACTTGAGTCAAAGCTGGAGCGTTAAATGGCGCTACTTGGGAGGCAAACTGAAGCTAGATATCCTTATCTTTTAAGTTACGTCATTTTCTCATATAAAAACCAGATTTGCTTTCATGCCGAACTCTAATGGGCAATACCTCACGAGACAGAAGCCCTCGAATCCCGCAGGCTTACCCA
>JAUPTC010002473.1:0-12512 GCA_030762895.1 Sophora flavescens
AGGTAAAGTTTTTGCAATGGGCTCAGAGGCAAAAAGATTATGATGCTGAAGATGGTGGAACCAGTTGAATGATTCGTGCTCGTAAGTTTCAACTGCTTTATATGATTGTTTAATGTTTGTTTCCTCATTTTGAAATTTTCGATGATTTTTGCATACCACTTTTGATGGAATTCAAGTGGGTGATGTTGTCATGAACTTCTTTGAACTAAATTGTTGAGTTACTTGGTTGTAAAAACAAAGCAGCGCTGCTGTACAGTGTAGAAGAAGTTACACTTAACGAAATTCGCTACACCAATCGCAATTGAGAAAATAACAACATTTGAAGAAAAATCAATGTTAGTTTAAACTACTGTATCGTTGCACCATTTTTACCATTTTCTAATAAAAGCACGTTTTTCATTTCAAATGATCAGATGGAGTATTAATAAACTGAAAAAGGTTACAATTAAAGGTAATAAAAGAATCAAAACATCAATGGAAATGTTGGAGAAAAGTAAATGTAATGTAATAAAAACTAATAAAGAATTTTTTTGATAAAGAAAATATTTTTTTAGTAAAGACTAATAAAGAAATGTTTAAAAATTTTAAGTTTAAACTCAAAACTAATTATTATCTTTAAATAAAAAAATCATTTAGCGAATGTAAAATAGCGATTGAACTGCTAAGGTCGCTATTAGAGACCGATTTAGCGATCTGAGGGTTCGTTAAAAACGTTTTTGGTTGCATTAGCAAAGACATCAGCCACTATTTCGCTGCTAAATGAAAATTTTTAAAAGTCATCTTAGTTGACCTTTTAGCACCGAATGGTGTGCACTGCTCTCTTTAAACCCTAAATTGTGATTCTAAAATTCACAATGGACTAAACAACAATTGACGTGATGATCGATTTAAATTTTTAATTGTTGCGTATTGTGTTAGCAACGACTAGTTCAGCCACTAATCACTAAAAATCCCTAAATCACGAGTTTTCCATTTCTTCCTTATTTCCCCTTTCATTTTCTCTCAAAGTCCTCTCACTCTCTTCCTCCATCGTGCCTCCACCACAGCAGACCTGCCCTCATCCCTCTTTTTTCTCACTCTCCCTCCCCTCGTCCCCGCCATCCTCATCCGTTGTCCCCCTCCCCTCTCCCCCACCATGCGAAACCCCTCCCC
Source organism: Sophora flavescens (assembly GCA_030762895.1). Lineage (NCBI taxonomy): Eukaryota > Viridiplantae > Streptophyta > Magnoliopsida > Fabales > Fabaceae > Sophora > Sophora flavescens. Next base: position 1,153 of record JAUPTC010002473.1, read on the forward strand.
CTTCTTCCTCTCCCCTCCCCTCCCCATCGTGCTAAACCCTTCTTTGAGTTATCTTTCTCTAAGTTCTCATGAGAGCACCATTTCTCCGAGTTTGGTGTTTTTGGGTTCCCAAGTTGCAGAAACATCTTCCTATCCTCCCAAGTATATTCTTCCTATAATTACATATTTATAGATTTTGATGAATTACAAACACTAATAAAAGGAAAAGAATTTTCTTATAGCATGTAGGTACACACACACAAATTCAAATGATATGGTATACCATAAATTCAAGTGTCAAGACCACAAGACCAAAATGTGTAGATCATTAGGCCTTAGATACTTTTTGTAAAAGATTGATCATTTTAAATTTTTTTTGTTACAAAAGATTGATCATTATTTAGGTGCTAATATGGCTCAAAAGTTTTTAATGATGAAAAGCAAAACTGTTTTTCTAACTTAAACCAAAAAAATTAATTACAATCTTTCTATCCAAAGTATAACCGATTGATAATATCTTTGGGCTCAAAATTTATTCACTTTTACCATCTTTGGTGTTCCACTCATTAGCATTCTCCTTTTTTGGGTCATATTAATGGGTGCCTTCTTAGGACACTTCTTCAAGAACAACAAAAATAATTTTAGACGGAAAACTAACTATTTCATATTTTAAAACATTAAATACATCACTCCATGAAAGATTTCTTTTTTGGTTCCTTAGAGAGTCCATAAGAAACTTCAGTAAGATTCTCCTTTTTCAATTGCTTTAAAGGAGACATGCATCGACTGGAAAAAAATAGAGAATACACACGAGAGCAGAAACGAAAAATATACATAGAACATGTACGTGAATATTTTCATTCTCTGATTCACAAAGCTTTTTTACAAAATTCTGAAAATACTTTGAGCTTCCACTAGTACCTGATAACTTAAAACCTTATGAAGAAGTGATTGAACTGTACTAATTTAAATTTGCATTTTAGGAGATGTTAGCTAGGATTAGAGTTATGATTTTAGTTAGTCTATGATTTTTAGGGTATTGCATTTTTTGAAACTAAATAGGTCCTAATATTTTTGCCCCCATATGTGTGTCGATTTTAATTTGAAACATGTTTGATGGAGCTTTCAATTTGATGTAGACATCACTTTTTGGAAGCTACTCGATTCGCAGCTTCCACGGTAGAAGCACCAAAAACTAACAATAATGCCACTGCAAAATTGATTTTGGGAGTATTTAAGTAAAACCAAACACTCTGTTAAATAGTCCTTATATGTTAAAAAATTTAAATTAGTCCCTATATGTACAATTATTTTCAATTTGGTTCCCGCTGCTTATTGAAGCTAAAACGCCATCATATAACAATGACCAAATTGGAAACCATTATCACATGTGAGGACTAAATGAAATGATTTTCACGTAGGGACTGAATTGATCATATACGTGTCAATCATTTTGAATTTGATCCATACTTTAACTCCAATTAACGACATTTACAACACTAATAAACTGCAATGACCAAATTGAGACTAATTGTAAATATAAGGACTAATTTTAAATTTTTTTTATTTATAAGGACTAAATTGAAAATCACTGTCATATATAGAGACAAATGATTAGTTTAACCAACAAAATAAAGTGTATGCTGTATACTTAAAATATTTAACTTTATTTGTAATGATAAATTTAAATTTGTCTCTTGAAAAAAAAATTTAAAATTTGTTAATAGTGTGTTTAAAAGTGTAAGCAAGTTAAACTGGCCCCGTACTATACCTCATGAATGTCAAAACTATATTAGCGGAATTGTTAATAAAATAGAGATCCAAGCTCATACCAAAGTTTAAATTCATATATCGATTGCACTATTTTTCTTAGTTTGGAATTCAGTTTATTCAATAACCTCGTGCTTAGAAATTTATATTAGACTAATGCACACGGAAAAAGAGTATTGCTACTAGAGGCAAAGTATTCCATTTCCATAAATAGCTCGGATACCTGATTTATCGAATATTAGCTGTACATTCTGCTAGCACGCACGTGTACATTAATCAGATAATAATAGCGTACATATAAATAAACGCTGCTTGATTTGAATTGATTGCCTTTCAGCAAAAAAAAGTACACATCCATGTGCTGTTGGTGAATATATAATGTTATCAATAGTTATTATATTATATAACGCAACTTGTGAAGATGTTATGGTCGTTTTCAGATTTCTATTTTTTTTTTTTATCCAAAATGAAGTTCTGTTGGCTGGCTCTTGCTGAACTCCAATAGCTTATGTTTGGCTTTTGGACATCAGAATCTTTACCTCAGAATTTGATTCTCTACAATTTTTTCCTTCTGAAAGCAAAAGTATATAGTTAAAAAGAGTATAAGAATACACTCTAACCCGTATACAAGGAAAAAAAACCAAATTGTAGGACCTATATAGGTAAAATTCTGATTTTACAAAAGAAACCAGTATTACTATTACAAAAACCTAACCCAAGCATTCAACTAACCAAGAGCTAGACCAAGAGCTAGACCAAGTGTTTGCACCCTCAACCCGAAGATAGTAACATGATCTAGCCAAAGGGAGAAACTATAAGGGTATGTTTGGATGGGGTATTTGTAGAGGGTGAAATATTTTAAAAGGGTAATTAAAATTATTAATGTAAAATACTTTGTTTGTGCAATAAATATGATGAATTTAAAAATCAAATAATTTTGAGGGTACTTGGTTTACGGTAAAGTTGAGGAATTTGAAATACCGACCACTTAAAGGGTAGGTATATATTTTGAAATTCCCTCTCTCTACCTCATATGCCACCCGGAGCCTCAGGGCACCACATCCGCCAGCACCGCCTCTGACCACCCACTTGGCCACCTAAGCCTTACATTTAATTTATTTAATTACTCTATGTCTATATCCAAACAAAGAATTTTAAAATGAAAAAAATGTAATTATTCTATCCAAACAATTTTTAAAAAATGAATGGAATTTAAATCAAGCAATTCAATTTCCTAGGATTTTAAATACCTTAGAATTTTCAAAAACCCCATCCAAACGCACACTAGAGGTATTCCTTATAAGACAACATTGCTCATACACCTCTTTAGGCATTTCACAGCTATAATGCTAGATGTAAGAAAAATTAGAAAATAGAAAACCAAATATAAGCTTTTCTTTTTATACTTGAGCACCATAGACACCGGGGACTTTAAACAGAATTGTAAATGCTTCCACACCTCAAAGCAACAATGAACAAGAGGGGAGATCCCCTTTTCCCACCTAATAACCGCTAGCGTATCCGTTCAATTATCAACTTTAGCTCTCTATCACATTTTCGAGGCTGCATTTAGAAGTTGTTTACTTTGGCCTTTGACCCCACCAAAGAGTGTAATAGAAGCCCTGTGCTCCTTCACATTCAACTCTATACCAGTCACCCGAGGTGGGAAAGATAAGTAGCAAATATAGTCAAAAAACATAATGCGTAAGAAAAATGATAGATCCGATGCTGAGTTAGTAGGTTCTAATGAGCAAAGTGTGGGAAATGTACACTAGGAGAAACAAAAAAGAATCATGAAAATAGTGTGCTAGCAGAGAGCGGAATAGAAGGAGAGAAAAAGAGGAAAAAGAGGGTTAACAATCATTACGTTTATTATGTTGTGTGGGGTTAGAGTGAGCGTCTTTTAAGAATTAAAAAGTTTGTTATGGATGTAGGGCACTAGCTCTCTATAGGAGCATATTTCAGTAGAANAATATTCATTCCCTATAAATTTCCCTTTTCTAGCAAATAATACATAAATCCATTTCCATTTATCTACTTCTTTAGTGTTCTATTCCATTTCTTTGTTCTAGTTTGTATGAATTTGGTCCGACCTGCCGAATTATGTGATGGGGATCAGCGAGATAAGGAGGCGAGGGGAGGCGATGTAGGTGATTGAGAGCAAGGTCGGTGAGAATCAGAGCAAAGCCGATGAGAACCATCAAACTCTCATGGTGATGCTTGCGAAAGTCCTAGATAAGACATGCTAGTCGGATGAGGAGGAGAGTGGTGACGAAGGAGCGAAGAATGAAAAAGCAATAAAAAATAAACAACCTGGAAAGGAGAAGGAGGATGGAGAAAAGAGTTCGCCATAAAAAAAGGGTCCTCGACATCGGGCCTGAAGAACTTACAAGGGGAGACGTTGAAGGATGAAAGCTTTCGAAGATGAAAGATGGGTCTTAGCTATGCAAGAGGAACTAAATCAATTCAAGAGAAATGATGTATGGTCTCTGGTTCCAAAAGTTAAAGAAAAAACAACCATTGGAACAAGGTGAGTTTTCATAAACAAGCTTGATGGAGATGACAATGTTGTTAGAAACAAAGAAAGGTTCGTAGCTCAAGACTATAACCAACAAGAAGATATCGACTATACTGAAACTTTGGAACCTATAGCTAGAATAGAAGCTATACGCATACTCATGCCATATGTTGCACAACATGAAATTACATTGTTTCAAATGGATGTGAAAAATGCTTTCTAAATGGAATAATTGAAGAAGAAGTATATGTTAAACAACCACATGGTTTTGAAGATCTTGATAAACCAGATCATATTTTTAAACTTAAAAAGGCAATATATGGTTTGAAACAAGAACCTAGAGCACAGTATGAAAGACTTAGTTATTTTCTCATGCATAATGGATTTATAAGAGGAAAGTTTGATACCACTTTGGTCAAGAAAAGCTCAAAGAAAGATTTCATTATAGTACAAATTTATGTTGATATTATTATATTTGGTGCAATTAATAAAAAGCTCTGTAAAGAGTTCTATAAGTTATGCAGAATGAATTTGAAATGAGCATGATGGAGAATTAAAGTTCTTCCTTGCAAATCAAGCAAACAAATGATGGTATTTACATCCATCAACAAAGTACACCAAGGACATCTTAAAGAAATACAAACTAGATAGTGCAAAGCCCATGAAAACTCCCATGCAACCCAATGCAAATCTAAACAAAGATGGAGAAGGTAAAAGGTAGACCAAACTGTCTACAGATGTTGGAATGGCTCTCTTCTGTACTTAACTTCTAGAAGACCTGATAGTCAATTTAGTGTCTACATGTGTGCAAGATTCCATTTTGATCCTAGAGAATCCCATCTTAAAGCAATTAAAATAATATTTAGATATTTTCTTGGGACAACTAATATTGGTTTGATGTATTTAAGAACACAAGAAAACAAATTAATTGGTTTATGTGATGCTAATTATGTTGGAGACAGAATTGAAAGAAAAAGCACCAGTGGAGGATGTCATTGGAGCAAGCTTAGTCTCTTGGACAAGCAAAACGCATACCACAATTGCTTTATCAATTGCAGAAGCAGAATACATTTCAGCTGCAAGTTGTTGCTCACAGCTTCTATGGGTAAAACACCAACTCGAAGATTATTGTATATTTGAGCATAATATATTTGTATGGTGTGATAATTCAAGTGCTATTAGTTTATCTAAGGATCCCGTACAACATTCTAAGGCAAAGCATATAGAAATTAAACATCATTTTATAAGGGATGTTCAAAAGGGTGTTTTTAATATAAAGCTTGTTAAAACTAAAAATCAATGGGCTAATATTATCACAAAACCTTTAGCTGAAGGCAGGTTAATACATAAGAGATAATTTGAATATGCATTTTATTGATGAATAAAGCGTGTTTGAAAGCTTCTAATACATGGAGTAACTGAGAAACATCTGGTGACATGGTTAGTTGACTAAGACTTTACATTGTAGTTTTCTAAAACGTATTAGAAATTCAAAAAGTTTTTTCCCTTAGTGAGTCTTTATTATTCTCAACTGCTCTCGCTCTTTCTCTCTTTAAAAGAAAGCATCTTTTTGTCAGAAGCCTTTTACTTTCTTCAACATCTTTCATATCTTCTCTCTCTCTTGCAAAAAATTTCAAAACCTTTTCTCTCTCTCTCTTTGAAACCTAAATCTATGGCACCCAACGGACCCTCTAAGAAACTTGTTCATGCTGCTGGTCTTCTGGGTATGACAGTAACAAAATTCAGAAAGTTGTCTCTGGAAGATTTTTAAATCAGAGAAAATCCGAAACCGGGGATGGGTGTGCTTCCTAATTGGAAGTGTCTCAATGGTTGAAGTTCTTTGAAATGAAGGAACCTGTTTATCCTCTATTGGTGCAATAATTCTAGGAAAAGGATGAAGAAAAGTTGACAGAAGTGAAGCTTTACATTCGCACCAAATTGGAAGGCAAACCTTATATCTTCTCTCCCAAGAATCTTCAAGATGTAAATGGTTGCCCTAGAGAAGGAGCAAACTTTTCTCGATAACCGGGAAGACAAAGTTGGAGAAGCTATAATGAATCAAGTTCTGTATGGATCAACCAACCCCAAGAACAATGCCGCTTTAAAGCTTGTTCCCAAAGGATGCTTCTCGCATGTCCTTCTGTTGAACTCGTGTGATTCCTTAAATGGGGCAAAGGACAATGTTAACAAGATGGACGGGTTTTCTCTATTCCACTTGTTGAGTCTCGAGGAAGATAGATCTAATTGATCTAATTTTCAAATATATGTTGAAGATGGTGAAACTCCAAAATCGCACCTCCTACACTTATGGGATGCTCATCACCAAACCGTTGGAGAAAAAGGGTTTTCAACTCAATGTCAGAAGAGTTGATATGGCAACCGCCATTGATGCAACAATCTATTGGCCATGACAACCATCACCCAAGAGGGAGGGAGTGAATTGGGTTTTAAGTAAAAATGAAATCTTTTTCTATAAATCGAAAAACCCTTTAAAATACAAAACACAATTCTTTTCAAATTAAAGTGCTTGAAAAAATAAACAACTTGAAATTAAAGCGATAAGGTAAAGTACAAAAATGTAATGGCGAAAATGTAAAGAGTTAGGAAAGAAGATGAACACGACAATATATTTTGGTTCGACCACAAACTACCCACATGGCCTACTTCCCACCCCCAAGGCAATACCAGAAAGGGTTTTCACTCAACACTAGCTTTTAAAAAGGCGCAGCTAGAAACCTTTACAAAGAATAGCACTCCTCACGCACTGGGGATATCACCTCCCCCAGTGAAAGAGCCTCAAACAATAACCAAAGAGATATCACCTCTCTTGTCAACCACAAGGAATATCACCTCCCTTGTAAGATTGGACACCAAAAGATGGTTTGAGTCACAAGACTCTTACTGATATAAAGCACTCTCAATAGTAAAAATAAACAAATTGAAGCACAATACAAGAACACCTATATGGTGTGTAAAGCTCTCAGGTTTAGATGATCAAGTGCAAGAGTAAAGAGAGAAAGAGATTTTTTATATTCAAGAGAGAAAACACAATTCAGATAAAATGATTTTCATGCTGGTGTTTTTGACTATGTTCCCTTTAAATAGAACCTTGAAAGATTAGGTCAAGTTATCTCCAAAACTCATTTTTGTCATGCAGTAATCGATAATTTAAATGTCTTAATCGACTATTTTGACTCAAATTGAAAGGCACCTCTTTGAGATAGTTGTAGCATAATGGATTATGATAATTGATTATTTCAGCATAATGGATTATGATGATTGATTATTGGTTCTCTGTTTGAAATCATTCGAGCACTTAAAACATATAATTGATTATTATCTCTCTGATTCAAAATTCAAATCTTCCAGCAGATGTATAATCAATTTTTCAAAGGGTATAATCGATTATCTATATTCAAATTGAAACTTAACGACTAGAAAAGAGTTATTACTCATTAATACTCATTAAAACCAATTATGTTGATTTAAAAACATGATCAAAAAAGGATAATCGATTATTGCAATTCAAAATTTCTGATTTCAAATTCTTAACAGCTCTATAATTGATTACTCATTAAAGCATAATTAACAACATGATAATAGATTATACTAATCGATTATTCCTCTACTCAAGTTTGAATTTTAAATACTTAAAGGCTGAAAAAGATTTCTCAATTAAATTCAGTTAAAAGCCATTTAAGATAGTTTTTTAAAAATGATTTATGTGAGTGTGTGATCATTTTAGTTTGAGAGCTTTAGTTAGCATTTACAAAGATTTCTAAAATAAGCAATACAGATAATAAAATTTACCTTAACCCATTTGACTGCTTGCTTGACCTTTTGCCGCCTTTTGAAATTAAGTCCTTCTGATTTCTCCTTTTGTCATTCATCAAAACTAAAGTACCTGTCAAGGCATATATTCACAAAACCCTATCTCAAATGAAGTTGAGAAAACCAGGGAAGGTCCCTGATTCATATGAACACAAGGTTGATAAGCCTGCTGAAGTGTCTCTTGAATCTTTTGATGAATCCTATGAAGAATCAGAAGAATCGAAAGCATCTGAGGAGTCTGTACCTATTGATCTAAAGGCAAGACCAAAAATTTAAGTGAAGAGGAAACTAATCATTAGGGAAGAGTCTGATGATGATTATGGACCAGTCTCCAAGACTATGAAGAAAGAATTGGTTCAGGGGGAATGAAATGAATAGATGAAAACACGAGAAGGGGGATTGAATTATGTTTTACTTACACTTTTCGCAAAAAGGAAAGTTTTATCAAAGAAGCAGGATCAGACACTTTGATGCGTCTGATAAAGAACACGTTAATTTAAAACTTAACACCTAACCCCAGTTAGCACAATAAATATAAAGCAAACTTAAAGAGATAAGGGTAAGAGAGTTGACACTGATTTATACTGGTTCACCCTAAACCTTGGGCTATGTCCAGTCCTTGGTTTCACCAAGTGTTACACTATAACTAATCAGGTTACAGATAGGCATTGTTTGCACACCTAGCCTCCTCGAGCTCAACCAACAAGTATTGTTTGCACACCTAGCCTCTCCGGGCTCCTTACAAGTATTCTTTCAAAGAAGCCTCTTCAGGATCTATACAGAGTAAGATATAAATGAAGCAGCAACCTCAAGGTTTACAACTTTGTAAGTCAACCAGAATAACACTCAATGAGTGAATAAGAAATAAGGTTGGTATGACCGTAGTTTTAACTTCTCAATATATACAATGATTGAGCAGAGAAGTATTCTCAGAAAGAAGAACTTTGAGAGCTTTGAATGCGAAGAGAGTATTGAATGCTAGATGATTGAGTTCTGGTCAGTTCTCTCCAAGCAGTCTGCAAAGTCTTCCTTTTATACTCATCATCAATAAATCCGTTGAGAGACATACTTCAGATGAATGTTTTTGTTCTTCATTCATTAATGCCAAAGAGGAGTTCTGAATCTCCATTTAATGTTTATGATTGTTGGAGAGCTTCAAGATAAGTTGAACGTATTTCTTGGTATTGCTTTATTAGTGTGCAGCATGATTCGAGAGCAGCGATGCTGATTTGCTTTCTCGACTTGGGCAATGCGACCTTCCTTATTTGTGCAACACGGGTATGTGACCGCATTAAGGTTCCTTAACTTGTTGCAAAAAAATAATTTCCAGTATTACATTGTTCTTTTATGCTTTGTGCTCTTGAATCAATATTCTTTTATATGAAAATGCTAAGGAATATGCTTGTCCTTTGAATGAAAGTATACTCGTTGTTACCGGTCCCAAATCGACGCATTTTCATAAGTAAACACAGACGCATTTCCGAGACGCGTTGTTTTACTAAAATGCTCTTGTTTTAATATATGCACACTTAATACATATATCTGCAGGTTTCAAAAGGTTCAATTAAAATTATTCTTTGTTTGGATTCATCAAAATTAGATATGTCAAAAGCTTAGACTTAACAAAGTATGTTGCCACTCCCAAGAAGGAATCAAGAGGAAGCCTAAAGTAAAGGCTACTCCGGTGAGAAGATCCACAAGGTTGAAGATTGTTGAGTCTGTGCAAATCACATAACCTCCTGATTCTCCACCATGGTCACAAGAACCCTCACCCTCCTTACCACCTCAGGTTCACTCACCTTCTTCCTCTTCTTGATGTGATCTAACATAGATCATCAAATTTCTTAGGATCTTTCTTTGATTTAGATTGTTGAAAATACAATATCAATCACAAATTGCACAAAAACAAGAGAATTGAAACTTGATCCTCAAGTGAGAATCATGGAAAATAAAAGAAGTATAAGAAGCACAAGATATATGAATCGAAATTGCATGAAAACTACAAATTAAACTATAAGAACTATGAATTGAAAATTGCAAGAATTGAAACTAGAATTGAAATAGAAAATGGAATATGTAGAGAGGGGGAAAGAAGGTGCCACTTTCATCTTGATGAATTAAGAATGAATTCACCACTCGAGTTAGGAAACTCAAGATAAGAATCAAGGATCATCTAAAGAACCTCTTAGGAGAAGAAACTATCTCAACTCTCTAAATTCTCAAGTGTGAGAAACTTAACAAATGATTTGATTGATTGAATTTTGAGTAAAACAGGCCTATTTATAGGTGAAGAGTCTTGGAGCTCCTTTACTTTGTGCATCATCATGTGCTTCCTATGTGTAGACGCCCTTAGGAGTTGGGCTTTTGGCCCAATTGGCCCAACGTGTGCGGCCTATCTACATGTTGGGCTGACTGGTCCAAGAGGTCCAACCTTCCTATGCCAAAAAGCTAAACTATCCTAAAATGCTTATTGAAGAAGCACTTTTATTGCATAATCATATTCTATTTTATTACAAAAGTTTCCTATGCTAAGTGATGAATGACTTCAATACAATAGAGGTTCAATGTGATTCCCTCTTCTAATGCTTGCTTGTGTTTCATATGGTTGACCACCACTCCCTTTAATGGATCTTGGACTCTTCTTTGCCATGAGCTAGTCATTGGTCCATGAATGTCCTCTATGCTTGGGACCTATTGGCCTTGTGAATCCATGATCAAATCATCCCCTCCTTCTTGAGGCATATTCATCCACGAATTGTGTTGATCATCATCTATGTCAAAGAGACTAAGATCATATATATTAAAAGTGGGGCTAACATTATAATCACCCGGGAGATCAATTTTATATGCATTATCATTTATTTTCTCCAATATTTGGAAAGGTCCATCACTCCTTGGTAGAAGTTTGGACTTTCTTTGTAATGGAAACCTTTCTTTTATTAAGTGCACCCATACCCAATCACCCGGTTTGAGTATCACTTGTTTTCTTCCTTTATTTACTTGCCTAGCATTGTGCTCCCCTTGTTTTTCAATGTTCAATTTTACTTGTTCATGGAGCGTTTTAGCATATTCGGCCTTGGCAAGCCCATCTTGTTGCAACACATTTTGTTCAATTGGTAATGGAAGCAAATCAAGAGGTGTTTGTGGATTTAACCCATAGGCACGTCTACCAGAAATGCATGTAAAACATTTTGTTCACATCATTTTTTTTCTTTGTGTTCATTCTTTCCTTGTCGAAGCTCAAAGGATTACGACCAACTCA
>JAUPTC010002474.1:0-12509 GCA_030762895.1 Sophora flavescens
TTTAATTAATTGTGTGATTCCTAAAATTGGTTTCAGGGATCATGTGAGTAAGATAGAAAAATTTGCTATCTATCCCTTAGTCCAAAGAAACAAGGTGGATATCACGGATTTAATATTTGGACACATGGAGAAGACTGTCAAAGAAAAATACAAGGGTGGATACCCCTATGGCATGCTTATGACAAGGGTCTTCAGGGTAAACTCTCTGAAGGAAATTACTAAACTTTTCATGGTGATCTCTGCACAGAGATAACTACAAAGACACTGTCTTTGATGAGGGTACAACTAGAACCCATAGTTGAATCCTCGCCATCTTTAAGCATCATCATCTGTTGCACTGTTCAAAAGGGACTAAGTGTTCCCATTGTTAAGGTTGAACCCTTTGAGGAACCTGCTGAGGAAGAAAGACCTCGGTTGTTGAGGAAGAGGAAGATAGTTGTTGAGTCCTCTGCTCAAGCAACTGGTAAAAACCCTGTTCAGAAAAGCTTTGAAGATTCTAATTTTCAAGATCTTCTTTGAACTTGCTCGGGTTGTTGAACCTATTGTCCAACCTTCTCTAACTGTTAAGGTTGCGGAGTAACCTTGCGTGCTGCCTCGTCCCTAATGCACCCGATGTTACCAAGGTGTTCAAAATGAAGAGAGCTATACAAGGGCGAGGGGGAGTCTCGGCTGAAGAGGCTGTGATCCCTAAGAAGAAGAGGACCAATATAACCATGATAAAACTGGTTTAGCTTCCAACTCCCTCACCCTCACCTTCACCACAAAGAGATTCAACACATTCACCTCAAGCAGAGCAGTCAACCCCTACCAAAATCCCAACTCCATCACCTTCATCACCATTACCTGTATCTTCACCACAAAAGCACCATCACCATCACCACAACCAACACAAAAAAACCCCTACTCCACCACACACATCACCTGACAGACAACCAACACCTCCAATAATCTCACCTATTCATGAACCTTCACCTCACCTTCTCGTCTCACGAACCCACAACCCGATGAACCCCGTACCTGAACCTAACCATACTATTTTAGAACTTCAATTGTCTGAAACTGAACCTCAACTGTCTAAACCTTCCACACCACAGTAATCTCACTCTTCTGAGACTCATCATGATGATCTCAATGCTTTTGAGTACTTTGACAACCCTACCCTACCCTCATCTCCACCTAGACCACCACCACTTGACCACATTAAAAACCAATGTCAATTTCCTCTAAGAATAGTCTTCGACTTATTTTGAGACCGGACATAACCCACTACCTTTGGCCTCTACCCCTTACCAATTATCTTCCGGAACCACTCCCTTTCTGTTTCGTATGAATCTTGTTCCAATTTTATGTTTGGCAAGGATCTGAATATCATTGCTTCCCTGAAGCGCAGAAAGGCGGCTTGTGAAGCTAGCCCAAGAAGCGAAGGCGTCGGGAAGGTGGATGCCCAATCCATATGTCTTCATGAAGCCCTCTCGAGATCGGGGTGATGCGACTCTATGGTTCTCAAAGGAAAGCAGAAAGTCATCAACTTGCCACTTGATCGAGGAAGTTCTCCTCATCAAGATAAATGACAACAAGTGCAAGTATAGAAAAAGGTTGTTCCATGTGAGAAAATCATCATGAGTTCCTCAAGGTCGAAGACATCTATTGGAGATGCGGCTCTAATTATGGGTTGTGGAAGAAGATAAGAAAATCATCCCCACTAGAGGTAGCCCAACTTTTGCTCTTTACCCCTTTTCACATTCAATTTAACCATTCCTCCTTTCGTTATGGTTTTCCCCTTCTTTGTTTTAAATTTCCCTCCAACTACCGCTATTACTCCCATAAATCTCATTTGGAGATCTTATGAATTTCTTCTTTCTGTTGTAGAATCTCCTCTTCACCATGAAAGAATTCATGGATTTCTTGAAGAATTCATTCAAATAATGACTTTGTCTCAGCTCTGTCAACAAATGTCTTCCTGGATCCTCAGCTTGAGGATAACATTCAAGTGGAAGAGTTACCTCCAACTCCTGATCCATCGCATCTGCACTGCCCGGCTACATCGATTCTCTACGCCCCGGTGGTTGCTTATGATCCTGTTGCTCATCAAAGGCTTGATGAAATGGCCTCTAGTTTGCAGACTATCATTCAAAGGCAGGATGCAGCAATAGAACAGCAAGCTGCTTTTCAGGCTCATATGCTAGCTCAGGAAGCAGTAATGCAAAGGATGATGGAAGCTTTCCTTAAAAGTCAAGGAGATCCTAATTCTTAGGTCTTAGGACTTAGTTTTCAATTATTTTGAGTCATGCAATGTACTGTCAGTGATGTCCCTATCGTAACCTTTTCTGACTCTTAATAATATGAGAACGAAGTTTTGATAACAATTTTGGCTTTCTTTATTTTATCTGTTTTATATCATTTTGATTGATGCCAAAAGGGGAGGAAGTAAAAGTAAAAGATAACAGAAATTACAACTTAACCTTGTTAATCTGAAATGCTTTCTGTTTCAAAAACTTGTTTTTGCTCTGATATAATCTGCATTCCATACTTCTTGCTCTGTTTAGATCTGATACCTTCTTTTTGCTCTGATACATGTTCTTACCTTATGCATAAACTAAGGACGAGCATAGCATACTTTACTTAATTATGTCTATATGAAAAATTCTATTGTTACTTGTAAATGTTCAATAAAATCATAAAAAATATTTGTTATCATCAAAAAGGGGGACAATGTTGAGACCTCATAAGTCCGAGACACATTCAATGTGTAAATTCTCTAAGTTTTGATGATTCCGGATAGATTAAGTATGGTAATATTGAACTTTATGAAATTCCCGATAAGTCGATAAGTGTGCGGGGAAAATAAACTTAAGGTCACTCATCTAAAAATCCGACCATCTAACTTTTAGTGCAACGTAGTTTTTAGAATTGTCTAAAAACTCACCCGTCTAAAAATTAATCAACTCGGACTTAGACCAAAGTCAAAGCTCAATCAAGATTTCGATCTAGTTGATAACGTGGCAAGAATCATAAGTCTTAAGAAGCCTCGAGAAGATGACCGTCTAAAAATGACTCGATCACTAGTCTAAGTTTTGGCATATTTTAACCCATCTAATTCTGGACTGCCCAAGCACCGTCTGAATTTGAAACATTGTTACACTTGGTAAAGTGTTAGTTTGTCGAATGAAGTTCAAGTCAACTTTATTCAAATAATATGCCTTCCTTAAGGATCTCGAAGACCTGCGGACAAGAGGTCAAAGGATAAAAGAATAAAGAACGTTTGTTTCAAGGATTTAAGGAATAAACACGCAACCCCTGTACCACATGAGTCACCTTTTAGTTGTTCTAGTACAAAGTAAAAGTGCTTTCCGAGAAAGTAAAGCGAGTGTTGCCTTTGAAGAGGAAAGCTCTTCTGCGCAAGTATAAAACCTCTTTGCTATAACTCGATACAACAGCTTTTCGGAACAAAAGGGTAATCTTGGAATGCTTTGTTGAAACTCAATGTTCCTAAACATTTAATGCCGACACTAAACGACTCTTTGACATTAATGGTGTTCCGGAAACTCAAATCAAAGAACACACTTTACGAAGTTGTGCCTAACGGATCAATTGATTGAAGTCTTTATATAGATCAAACCATGAAGATGAAGATAAGAAGTTGAATATCTTTAAGAACTCTGCGCAAGAAGCATTTACTTACTTCATTAACCGTCATTCTTTCATTGAATACTTGTTTAACCATTTGATATTAATTCACTGACCTTTCACACTTCATCTTTATTTCACGAGTGTTATCTAAAAGATTTGCAAGTTGTATTAATTACACAAAACCTTTATTCCTTCTTGTGTTGAGCTGAAGAGGCTAGGTGAGAAAAGAATACTTGTTTATGTGTTGAGCATGGGGGAGGCTAGGTATGAAAAAATACTTGTCTTTAATGTCGATTAGTTATGGTGGAAAATTGGTTTGCCCTGAAAGCGGGCGTAGCCACCTTGAATTTTGGGGTGAACCGGTATAAAACAATTGAGTGATATTCCTCTTCTCTTATCTCTTTAATTTTTGTAAGAGTTATTTATTTAAGCTTTTAACCTGGGGAGTTAATATTGTGATTATCAATATATGTTTTAACCTTCTCTGTGTGCACGTGTGTTACGTCTCAAAATTAGATGAGTCATTCGTCTAATTTTTCGTTGCTTTATTTTTGCTTGTTGTGCCTGCGAAAATAATTTTCAAAGTTTCCTAAAAGTTGGTAAACACAATCCCCCTCCCCGGTGTTACTTTGTTTATTTCACGGTCGTGCATCAATTATTCACGGCACGTTGGGGAATCGATGTAAACCATGACACGGGTGGGACATAATAAGTACATGCGGTACATAAGATGTAGGGTCGTGAATAATTATGTATGATCGTGCATAATTATGTCTGTATAGTGCATAATTATACGGAGCTCTATCCTAGTCTTTTCCACCCCATTTTAACTCCCCTAAAGCACTTTTTCTAATAAACTAGTGCACAAACAACTATATACAACTCATAGATACATTTATAAGAAAAACGAGGTGTTACAAGGCCCCTCCCATTGTATGTATGCATCAGTCCCCGATAGTATGTGTAAGGTTTGTAAGTACGAAGCCGAGTATAATTGGTGTCAAATTAGTACTGTTGCAGGGGATGTCAACAAGCGGGCTAGGAAGCCATGAGTACATATAATCAAGTAAAAACCCCTATAGGTCATTAAGCCGGCTATATCATCGGGTAAGTGAGATCCCGAGCATAATATTGTGGATAGGGAGATGTCACCTTAGGGCCTAGGTATACACCTCGATATTTTCCCACATCCCCGAGAATGCGGGATGTCACATACCGATAATTGCTCCATGAGAGCATGAAGCATTGTGGTGGGAACAACCAACCGCGTTCGAACAAGAAGCCCCATGACCGGGTGATAAGTGTCATGGTAGGCATTATAATTAGAGGGAAGGTACCGAACTACGTCGGGCTTTGATTCCCCGGATGGATGCATAGGATCGGAATAAATCTATCAAGCCATATAACAGAAATAAAGACCCCCATGGGTCTTTAAGCCAACTATATGAGGAAAATGATTCTTTTGTGCCATCAATGTGGCCAAAGCCAAACTACCGTTGGCAATTATTTGTTTCACACTTAACTACATATATACCCAAAATCTTTGTTTCTCCAATATAGTGATTCACATAACATCAAGTACCTCAACCAATTAACATATCATAAGTAAATATGCCAAGTATTACATGGAAAATAGTCATGCTTTTGCACATCAATATTTTACAAGCGGTACTGAACCAAAGCTTTTCGCCACCGGATGGGGTTGACTATATAGACCAATTAACACCCATATAAGTAAAATTTACACTTCCATGGCTGGTTCGAGAATTAGGTAACTATATGCACAAACGGAATATAATTCAAAATATCACACCTTTAGGAGAACCAAAGACAAAAGGAGGTTTATTTACACATATTTGACTGCTAAAAGAATAAACTTCATTCATTCTGCCATCAAGCAAGCCAACAATAAATGTCATTTTTTTCAAAATCGGACATATGTTCATAAAATAAAAACTATTACCGAACAAAGTTGAATTTAAATAAAATAAAAATTGCAAATTCAAAAGTGTTACAAGACTTGATTGTAGGGTGAAACAAAGCTTTCTAAGTAGTCATTGTCACTCACCCACTCTATGCATTTGTTGCCTCCAAAATCTTGGGAGTGTATCACCTCATCTTCCTCGCAATTATAGAAATAGGCAGCATCATAGGTTCTCGTAGGCCATAATAATGTCGACACTTTACCATTACGAGAGATGTTGAGCATTAGCAATGTATTATCATACAACACGTGTTGCTCGAGAGACATTGGAAGAACGGAAATATTAATCCTTGCCAATCTGATTTACTAAAAATGAATGCAAAACAATAACAAAATAAGATGTTTCACACCACGTCAAATCCCCTCAAGCTTAAGATCTTGTTTGTCCTCAAGCAATAACTAAAGCCAAACAAAGAGGTGGGAACAAGAGACAATATTAAATTAGGAACCAGTAAACAAACCACCAAGCAATAGGCAAAGACAAACCAAGAGATAGAGAGGCAATACATTCCAAGTCCAATTAGAGGCTAGAGTTCTCAGAAATCATGCTTCTCGCTGAATTAGGTTCACTCAACTAACCACACTCAAAATGTTTAAGGTTGAAAACAATATGCTCAAGTTTCCTCAAAGAAAGAACACTTCCATAAGCTTGATAAGAAACCAAATTTCCACTAATAATTTGCATGCATGCAAGAATCAAAAGGTCTTCCAAGTATTGTAATGGGGACATGTGAATGATGTTAGGTGAGGTTAAAGAAAGAAAGGTAAACACAAGGCCTAACAAAATTTTCCATAAACACAGAACATAAATGGAGTAAAAACATTTTCCAATAAAGAGCATAACTCAACATTTCCAAACATTTTTTTTCTTTCTTCTCTTTCTCATTCTCTTTTCTTCTTTTTCAAGCCTTCTTCTCATGATTTTTTTTTAATTTTCTTTTCCATCTCCCCTATATTTTTCTATTTTTTTTATTTAACAAAGGGGAGAGACTTCATCGACATTTATTTTTCTATTATTTGAGAAAGAAGACTCAAAAACATAAATCCCAACACAACTTTCAAACACAATTTGCTCATTTTAATATTCTACTTGATTGCCAACCATGTATCATCATAGGCATCAAGAAAATATTTATGAAATAGGCTCAAGATGGGCAACTAATGGATGAAAGTGTGAAAAATATTTGAGAGAGCGAGAAAAATATCTAAGATGCCTTAATCACATTCAAAGATGCAAACAAAAATTTACCTCAATGGTTTCAAATCAAGTTCTAGAGCATAAAATCATCACTCGATACAAGGAATGGGAACAAAAATCATGATACCACAAAGATCCCATTACAAGCTCGGCTCACATTTAGAGGTTCAAAAATTAATGAAAATCACATTGGAGAGAACAAATGCTAATTATCAACTATCAAGAAATCACCTCTACTATCAATTAAAACAATACTTGTTGCCTACCACAAGATTCAACAATTTGGTTTCCAAATCAATATCATCTCAAAATCCTCAAAAAATTCAACCCAAAAGCCAAGAGATATGATGGTGTGAAAATACGGTATGAAGATGCAATACAATATACAACTGGGAATGCATGAAACTACCAATAATCTACAAAAACAAAAAATCAAAATGAAAATGAAATGAAATAACCTCCTCAAGCTTAGAAATTTACATTGTCGCACTTTCAAAATGTAAAATTCTAAAACAAGAAAAGGAATAAAAGAAAATGACTCATTGTGGCGGTAGGACCAACCAACAATTCGACTACGAAAATCAAAAGAAAAAGAAGAAATTAAAAAGAAAATCAAAGAAATTTTGGGTTGCCTCCCCAAGAGGCGCTTGTTTAAAGTCATTACCCGAGCTCGCTTCATATCATCCCGGATCATCTGGGCTTCCTCTTAGGTCTTTTAGGCTTAAGCTTCATTGCTTGGTTCCTTTTAGGTGGAAGCTTTAAATTCTTTGGCTTATCAACCCCATCCTCATCATCCTTTGAGAAGCATTGGCTATGAAAAGTTTGGGAGGGCATCTCGAGCTAAGCTCCAGTTTCACCATCGAAGGCAATTACTCAACCATGACACAATTCTCAAAGAATGGTGTTTATAAGAATTAGTTAAATTAAAAACTACTCTTTCTTCCCCTAACATTTTAAAGAGAGCTTCTCATGTTTAACATCTATGATGGCTCCAGCACTAGACCACGTCTAACTCTTGTGATCAAAGTCCTAAATTCAATTATTATGGATCCAATTCCAAGGTTCACTTCTCAGTTCCTCCCTAGAATTTCTAAGACATGCAAATAGGTGATCAGGTCAATTCACACGAATAAGGCACAATAAGAACCAAATGAATGAGTCAAACATTAACAAAAGGAAAATATCAAATATTCATCATAATAATGTCAAAGGACATTAGCCAATCCCAGAAATAAAGGAAACTACTCAAGCATCAGGAAATAGAAAGAATCAAAAGGATATAAAACACCCTGGTGGTGGGTCATTCCACACCCTAGCCTTAGTTAGCTTTGAGATGTCTTTTTTGCTCTAGTTTGCTCACCTTTATATTCCATCTTCATTTATATAAGCTTTCCACTTTTTTTGTAGGCCACTTTAGCACCAATCCTGCCGCACCACAGAAAAACGCGGTTATGCACAAAATGAGTCATCATCTTGGAATAATAAGAAAAAGATGAGACAATCCATCAAAATCCCAACTGTGCCCTCTCCCTAGCATAGGTTATCTCATCATCAAGTGCTGTGATAACGGCATCATTTATAGGTCTCACTTGTAAGGTCAAGTAAAATAATCCCTAAACAATCCTTAGTAAATGTAGCTGGTTCGTTGTTCATAGGAAACACCACATCATAGTGAACAATTAACCAATTAAGACTGTCATTGATATATAGATTTAAGTAGTGAATTGCCACTACAGGGGTTTAATCGAATGGAATATGAAGGGAAACGCGATATCTCTCCATTGATTGTCACCATCAATAATGTAAACTTTGACATAATTTTTTTTTTTTTTTGAATATCGCATCCACCAATACCTACCTTGTAAGTATCATTTTCTTTGTCATGCCCAAATCCAATCATGTCCAAAATATTGAATTTTCTTTGTACAAATGGCGCTTGAGACATTAACTTCATAGCTAGGTAAAAAAGCGAATCCAATATTGAATAACACCAGTGAAATTCACATCTAGCCGGACATGGCTAACTGTTGCATGGTAGCGGGTTTGTATCCCCCCTACATCAATGATGTGGTTCAAATCATTTGTTCCCTAATATGACCACTCAAGAAATTCCCAAGATGATATGAGTAGTTTGTGTTCTCTAGGGTTTCGTCGTCTTGATCTAGATATGGTGGGATGTATGGCTCTTGGTCATGGTAAGCAAATGTAATATTCTTAACAAGACCAAGAGCCACACTATAACACCCGATTTTATTGCTTCGTAATATCGTTAATAAATATATAAACATATATATTTTTATCCGAGACTTAGAAAATGATTTTGGACAAACCAAGGTCATTTCCTTGTTATACTTATTTTCGTTAGGTTACGGGGAAGTTCTTGGTTGAAAATTGAGGAGGGAGGCCGATGCCGTTTGTGTTTTCAGCGATAGTAAAGTTTACTGCTCGAAGTCCTAATTTTAACTAGTGAGCGAGATGAAAAATGTTTTTATCGTATTTACTACGATCTTTTGGAAGTTTTGAAAATTTTGGTAATAAAATTAAAATATTATATTTTTTGTGAGCATATACGTTGAGATATCTCTAGGAAAAGCTTGCGCACGAGATAGAATCGAGTAGTCGGAAGCGTGGCTGAGATGATAGATTTGACCGACTGACGGCAGTTATGGCGAGTTATCATCAGTGTCATAATAGCGTAATAGCGCATTATGACCGAGTGAATTTTGCTATGAAATGGCCATTTTGCCATGTCTTTTATTAGAATTACAAGCCATGCCATTGGAAAAATTTGACCAAATGTTACCCAAAACTCCACGGCTCCTTCCTCCATTCAAGGACTTGGAACACTTTTCAAGCCATAAATGACGATTTTATGTTAAGTGGATGAGTCTTAAGCAAAACCATTTCTTCCATCGATCACCCGAAGCGCCACAAATTATGACCAACTTCTACACGAATATACGAAAACTTTAAACATGAAAGTTGTTCATCTTTCTCTCTTATTTCCAACGAAATAAATATCATACAAAACGGACAAGTATGTTGAGAGGGATATGCCCAAATTACTAAAACTGTTCTAAACCACTCACCATGTTCATCTTTTTTCCTTAAGTTTCTCAAGAACACCATGAGAAATTTGTGAAGAACAACATCAAGATCATCCTTTTCTTTGATCATCAAGTTATTCTCTCTTATATTTCTATTCTAAAGCTTTTTCTCTTCACAAGATTCTTAAGTTTATGCCTTGATCATCTTCTCTTCACAAATTCAAGTTCATCAAGCTAACTTTAAAAATTCATAACAATTCTAGAAAAATCCTTTTGACGTGAAACCAATTGCTATGATATTATAATCATCTCTATTTTCATCATCTAGAAGCATAAGATCATGAAATTTATTTACTTGATTTCTGGACTGGGCGAATCTGGAGTCAATATCATGTTCATAGTTTTGTTTTCATTTTCATGTCTTGATTCATGATTCAATCTTCAAGTACCTTTATAGTTCTTGTATGTAAGTACATAGAAGATCAAAAATCAAACTCCTAACCTATTTGTTTCAATCAAGGCCAGCACCTAGGTATAAGAAAAACAGCAGTGGTTTTGTGATTCCAAAAGTTGTTGTGACACTTGAATCCCAACTCTGGGTTTTGTATGTTGGTTAAATCCAAGAGTTGAGAAAATTTTAAAACCTCTAGCCTAAAATCTTGAGAAAAACAGAAACCTAGTTCTTGGAGCTAGATGAGTTTCATTCAAAGTTCTTAGTTCATGATTTTTGGATTAAGTGTAATCATGCTTAAGTTGCTTAAGGATCATAAATCCCTAAGTTAACAAAATTTTAACTTTCTAACCTAAAATTTTAGAAGAGGCGAACCCTACTATTGATTTAAGTGTGTTGTTGTTTGATTTTGATTTATTTTGGTTGCAATTCGTTATGAAGGAATCGGTCGGGTTGGTTTGACCTAAAGCCGAGCGAGAGGAAGCCAGGATCAAATCGGAGATTATTTGGCTTGAGATTGATTCGAGTCTTCAAGAGGTAAGGGAGCTTACGGGGATTTCTCTATAACTATTTGCGTGTAGTGTGATTTATATGATTTATATGTGGTTGTGGTTATTTGTTTTATGGCTTACGTTGTATTGTTTATCGTATTATCGGTAATTTATACGATTTTAAATTATTTAATTATACGTAGTAGTATATTATGTTGCTATGATGCATGATCACTTTTTGGTGATATAGTTATGATAATGTTGTTGAATGATGAATGTTGAATGTTGTTTGAGAGGCCTGGCGTTAATTAGGTGCCCATGACCGATTAATCGAATTAAAGATGCAATAAGGCGTGAAAATTATATTGGATGTTTTATGGGAAATGTTGGAATATAATAATGGTGGAAAAATATTATTTTGGAAAAATAATGAGTTTTGAGCAATATTATTATTTTAATAATTTATTAGTGTAAAAGTAATTTATGAGTCACGGTGAGCGTGTAGTGAATTTTTTAGTCTTTACGCTAATTTTTCCCTTGTGAAATTAGAAACTCTATAATTTTATTTTTGAAATTAATATTTCAAATAATTTATAAAGCAAAATAAAAATAATAAAATAATAATATTAAATAAAAAGTTAAGAGTTTGACTTTAAAAATATTTTCTTGAAATGATAAACGATGGCAAGTTTGAAATTATTTATGGTGAAAGTTTAAAAATAGTAGTACTTGTTTTGAGAAGAGGTTTAATCGGAATTGATTTAATTTTAAAGTTGAAGTTTCAGTAAAAAGAGTTTTCAAGTAGAAATGATTTTCTGTAAATGAGTTTTATTAACGGCGTAAAACGGCTTGATATAGAACTTAATGTTGAGGATGTCGGGATTGCTGGTGTTCTTATGGCGTTGTCTTATTTTGGATTTGTTTTTCACATACAAAAGCGATGTAAAGCGATGTTATGGAACTTAATAATCGGGGGCGTCAGGAATTATTAGGTTCGTTGTGTGGTAAGTTTGGGGTATCTCATTAAAAAGTTAAGCACGTTTTGAGATGTTTTATTACGAGGAGACCTAAGACTGAAAGTTGCAACGGTCTAGGAGCCATTGATTCAGCACTCGGACTTTGAGGTCTGTGTTGTTAATTAAAGTTGTAGAAGATGTTTAAAAGCGATGATGCTTTTGAGAGCGTGCGATGTGTGAAAAGCGATGAGCCACCGAGAGCATTTGATGTTTTAAAGCGATGATAAGATGAAAAGCTTTGAGAGCTTTGATGTTTAAAAATGGTGATGGGTCGAAAGCTTTTGGGAAGTTTGACAAATAAAAGATATTTTAACACAAAGAAAAGTGTTGAGAACAAAATGTTTTTCTTGCATGCATTTTAGCGGACGTGCCATGATCAAGCGAGTGATTACCTTACGAGCGTCATGGTAGATCATAAAGATGTTCTTATTGTGCCTGGTGGACAATGAGGCCCATTTATCTACGTTGTGACACTGTGCCACGATGTTGGGCCGAGTGTGTGATAGGTTTTTATACGAGTGATTGCGATGAGCCTGTTTGACTGGTTTATAACTGAAATGAACCTTGCTTTGTGCTTATTTTATATCATTTTCACCCAAGTCAGACTTGATTGTCTCTAAGTAGTATTTTGAGTACGTAAGTGTTTTTAAGTTAATTTAGTTGATTTAGAGTGAATAAAGTATTTATTTTTA
>JAUPTC010002475.1:0-12490 GCA_030762895.1 Sophora flavescens
ATTTCTAATTTCGGTCTCTCTACAAAGCATCATGACTTCTTCCTATTTATGCTTATTAATCACGACCTACCCTAGGCCAAATTAAGGGCCTCGCGAATAAGCTTTCCAACAAGGTATCATAGGCCTTAATTTGGCTTAAGAGGAGTAAGTTATGCCAATTTCTAAGTGAAGCGAACATTATGGATCGCGTATTAATCCGCGCGAGGATCCGTGGACCATTTAGCCTTGATTTTGGACTAATTTGACAATTCTTGTGAAACTTGTAAATGGTGGTCTCTTCCTCATTCTTCGGGACGCTAGATCACCAAACAGTATCGTAGCTCTAGTTATGCCATGCGCATAAACAAGGTCGGGATGAGTGAAAATACGAAAAATTAACAATGTTTGTAATTAAGCTGATAATGTAAAAGCAAAAACAATGATTATAAAAGTTGTCTAATTTCCGTCTCTCTCTGGCTTAAGCAGCTGTAAACTGCTATTTGTGCTATTAATCATGACCTAAAAAATAGATCAAATTAGGGCCTCTGAATAAGCTTTCCACCAGGTATCATATACCTAATCGGGCTTAAGATGAGTAAGTTAGGCCCATTTAAGTGAAGGAACATCATGGAGTGCACATTGATCACGTCGAGAACTCGGGACCCAATTTAGCCTTTATTTTGGCCAAATTTGACAATTCTAGTGAAACCTAAATTGTAGGTCTCTTCCTTATCTTTGTAGGGACAATGAGATCACCAAAATCGATAATTGTAGCTCTAGTTATGCTCTGCGTAAGTGAAAAAGTCAAGATGAGTGAAAAATCCAAAAATTAACAATGTTTAGCAATTAAGCACAATTAAGCCCAATAATGTAAAAGCAAAAACAATGATTATAAAAAGTTGTCTAATTTCCATCTCCTCCTGGGTTGTGCAGCTGGAAGCGCTTTTATGCTTATTAATCCGACCTAACCATAGACCAAATCAGGGCCTGAATAAGCTTTCCAACAAGGTATCATATGCCTTAATTACGTGAAGGAACATCATGGACACAGACTAATCCCGCCAGGAGAACTCAGGGACCCAATTTAGCCTTGATTTTGGCATAATTTGACAATTCTTGTGAACTTGAAATTGCATATCTCTTCCTTATCTTTCTAGGGAGACCAAGATCACCAAAATCCGATATCTGTAGCTCTAGTTATGCTGTGCGCAAAGGAAACAAGGTCGGGGATAAGTGAAAAATATGAAAATTAACAATGTTTGTAATTAAGCCCAATAATGTAAAAGCAAAACAATGATTTTAAAAAATGTCTAATTTTTGTCTCTCTCAGCTTGTCCGGCTGTAATCTGTTATTTATGCTTATTAATCCGCTGACTAACCTAGACCAAATTAAGGGCCTCCGAATAGCTTTCCAACAAGGTATCATAGGCCTTAATTTGGCTGAAGAGGAGTAAGTTATGCCCATTTAAGTGAAGGAACATCATGGACGGTGCAATGATCGCGCGAGAATCGAGACAATGGGGCCTTGATTTTGGCCTAATTTGACAATTCTTGTGACACCCGAAATGGTAGGTTTCTTCCTTATCTTTCCAGTGGCAAGCAAGATCACCAAAATCCGATATTTGTAGCTCTAGTTATGCTCGCGCAAGGAAACAAGGTCGGGTTGAGTGAAAAAATAAAAATTAACAATGTTTAGCAATTGAGCCCAATTAAGCGCCTTTAAACTGCAATTTGTGCTTATTAATCATGACTAAACCTAGATCAAATTAAGGGCCTCTCGAATAAGCTTTCAACAAGGCATCATATGCCTTATTGGGCTTAAGATGAGTAAGTTATGCGCATTTAGGTGAAGGAAAATCATCGACGCTAAGACTCGATCCGTGCAAGAGAACATGTGACCCAATTTTGCCTCGATTTTGCCCTAATTTGACAATTCTTGTAAGAGCCTGAAATTGTAGGTCTCTTCCTTATCTTATTGGGATAGCAAGATCACCAAAATCGATAAGCAGAGGGTCTAGTTATGCTCTGCGTAAGGCAAAAGGTCGGGGTGAGTGAAAAATCCAAAAATTAACAATGTTTAGCAATTAAGCACAATTAAGCCCAATAATGTAAAAGCAAAAACAATGATTATAAAGTTGTCTAATTTCCGTCTCTGCGTGGGGAAACTAGCTATTGATGCTTATTAATCTGACCTAACCCTATAGCAAATTAAGGGCTTCGGATAAGCTTTCCAACAAGGTATCATATGCCTTAAATGGGCTTAAGAAAAGTAAGTTAGGCCCATTTAAGTGAAGAACATCATGGACGCACACCGATCCGCGTTAGAAAACTTCGGAGGGACCCAATTTAGCCTAGATTTTGGCATAATTTAACAATTCTTACAAACGTGAAATTGAATGTCTCTTCCTTATCTTTCTAGGGATAGCAAGATCACTAAAATACGATATCATTGCCTAGTTATGCTGCGCACAAGGCAACAAGGTCAGAGATCGATGAAAAATCCGAAAATTAACAATGTTTAGCAATTAAGCCTAATAATGTAAAAGCAAAAAGAATGATTATAAAGTTTTCTAATTTGTCTCTGCCTTGTGCGGTTGTAAACTCCTATTGATGCTTATTAATCCACGACCTAACCCTAGACCAAATTAGGGGCGCGAATAAGCTTTCCAACAAGGTATCATATGTCTTAATTGGGGTCAACAAGAGTAAGTTAGGCCCATTTACGTGAAGGAACATCACGGACTGCGCACTAATCCACACCATAGAAATCGAGACAATTTAGCCTTGAGTTTGGCATAATTTGACAATTATTCAGAAACGTGAAATTGAATATCTCTTCCTTATCTTTCTCACAGACAGACAAGATTACCAAAATCCGTATACGCAGCTCTAGTTATGCAGCGCAAGGAAACAATGTCGATAAGTGAAAAATATGAAAATTAACAATGTTTAGCAATTAAGCCCGATAGTGTAAAAGCAAAAACAATTATTTTAAAAATGTCTAATTTATGTCCCTCTCGCTAGCGGCTGTAAACCTGTTATTTATGCTTATTAATCCCGACCTAACCCTAGACCAAATTAAGGGCCTCCGAATAAGCTTTTTTTCCAACAAGGTATCATAGACCTTAATTTGACTTAAGAGGAGTAAGTTATGCCCACTTAAGTGAAGGAACATCATGGGTATTGCAATGATCCGCGCCCGAGAACTCGGGACCCAATTTGGCCTTGATTTTGGTATTTTTACAATTCTTATGAACCCGAAATGGTAGGTTTCTTTCCTTATTTTTCCAGGACAACAAGATCACCAAAATCGATATCTATAGCTCAGTTATGCTCTGCGCAAGGAAACAAGGTCGGGTTGAGTGAAAAATACAAAAATTAACAATGTTTAGCAATTAAGCCCAATTAAGCATCTTTAAACTGTTATTTGTGCTTATTAATCATGATCTAAACCTAGATTAAATTAAGGTTCTCTGAATAAGCTTTCCAACAAGGCATCATATGCCTTAATTGGGCTTAAGATGAGTAAGTTATGCATTTAGGTGAAGGAAAATCATCGATCGTGACTGATCCATGCTAGAGAACCAAGTCCCGTTTTGCCTTGATTTTGCCCTAATTTGACAATTCTTTTGAAACCTGAAATTGTAGGTCTCTTCTTATCTTTCTAGGGATATCAAGATCACCAAAATCGATAATCGTAGCTCTAGTTATGCTCCCGCAAGGCAAAAAGGTCGGGATGAGTGAAAAATCCG
The DNA here is from genome assembly GCA_030762895.1 of Sophora flavescens. Taxonomy (NCBI): domain Eukaryota; kingdom Viridiplantae; phylum Streptophyta; class Magnoliopsida; order Fabales; family Fabaceae; genus Sophora; species Sophora flavescens. The sequence continues at coordinate 3,732 of JAUPTC010002475.1, forward strand.
AAAATTAACAATGTTTAGAAATTAAGCACAATTAAGCCTAGTAATGTAAAAGCAAAAACAATGATTATAAAGTTGTCTAATTTCCGTCTCGCTCGTGCGGCTGAAACCGATATTGATGCTTATTAATCCCGACTAACCCTATACCAAATTAAGGGCTTCGGATAAGCAACAACAAGGTATCATATGCCTTAAATGGGCTTAAGAAAAGTAAGTTAGGCCCATTAAAGTGAAGGAATATCATGGACCGCACACTGATCCGTGCCAGAAAACTCGGGACCCAATTTAGCCTAGATTTTGGCATAATTTGACAATTCTTGTGAAACGTGAAATTGAATGTCTCTTCCTTATCTTTCTAGGGATAACAAGATCACTAAAATACGATATTTGTTGCTCTAGTTATGCTTGCACAAGGCAACAAGGTCAGGATCGATGAAAATCCGAAAATTAACAATGTTTAGCAATAAAGCCCAATAATGTAAAAGCAAAAACAATGATTATAAAAGTTGTCTAATTTCTGTCTCTCTGCCTTGTGCGGCTGTAAACTCCTATTGATGCTTATTAATCCTAACCTAACCCTAGACCAAATTAAGGGCTTCTGAATAAGCTTTCCAACAAGGTATCATATGTCTTAATTGGGGTTAACAAGAGTAAGTTAGGCCCATTTACATGAAGGAACATCATGGACCGCGCACTAATCCACACCATAGAACCCGAGACCCAATTGAGCCTTGAGTTTGGCATAATTTGACAATTCTTGTGAAACGTGAAATTGAATATCTCTTCCTTATCTTTCTAGGGACAGCAAGATTACCAAAATCCGATATCTGTAGCTCTCGTTAAGCTTTGCGCAAGGAAACAAGGTTAGGATAAGTGAAAAATATGAAAATTAACAATGTTTAGCAATTAAGCCCGATAATGTAAAAAAGCAAAAACAATGATTTTAAAAATGTCTAATTTATGTCCCTCTTTGGCTTGTGCGGCTGTAAACTGTTATTTATGCTTATTAATCATGACCTAACCCTAGACCAAATTAAGGGCCTCCGAATAAGCTTTCCAACAAGGTATCATAGGCCTTAATTTGGCTTAAGAGGAGTAAGTTGTGCCCATTTAAGTGAAGGAACATCATGGATCGTGCAATGATCCGTGCCAGAGAACTCGGGACCCAATTTGACCTTGATTTTGGCCTAGTTTGACAATTCTTGTGACACCCGAAATCGTAGGTTTCTTCCTTATCTTTCTCGGGGACAGCAAGATCACTAAAATCCGATATCTCGTAGCTCTAGTTATGCTCTACGAAGGAAACAAGGTCGGGATGAGTGAAAAATATGAAAAATAACAATGTTTAGCAATTAAGCCCAATTAAGCCCAATAATGTAAAAGCAAAAACAATGATTATAAAAGTTGTCTAATTTCCGTCTTCTCTGGCTTAAGCGGTCTGTAAACTGCTATTCTGTGCTTATTAATCATGACCTAAACCTAGATCAAATTAAGGGCCTCTCGAATAAGCTTTCCAACAAGGTATCATATGTCTTAATTGGGGTTAACAAGAGTAAGTTGTTCCCATTTACGTGAAGGAACATCATGGACCGCGCACTAATCCACACCATAGAACTCGAGACCCAATTTAGCCTTGAATTTGGCATAATTTGACAATTCTTCAAACGTGAAATTGAATATCTCTTCCTTATCTTTCTAGGGACAACAAGATTACCAAAATCCGATATCTGTAGCTCTAGTTATGTTCTCGCACAAGGAAACAAGGTCGGGATAATTGAAAAATATGAAAATTAACAATGTTTAGCAATTAAGCCCGATAATGTAAAAGCAAAAACAATGATTTTAAAAATGTCTAATTTATGTCCCTCTCTGGCTTGTGCGGCTGTAAACTGTTATTTATGCTTATTAATCCTGACCTAACCCTAGACCAAATTAAGGGCCTCCGAATAAGCTTTCCAACAAGGTATCATAGACCTTAATTTGGCTTAAGAGGAGTAAGTTATGCCCATTTAAGTGAAGGAACATCGGGACTGGTGCAATGATCCCGCGCCGGAAGAACGCGGGACCCAATTTGGCCTTGATTTTGGCCTAATTTTACAATTCTTGTGAAACCCGAAATGGTAGGTTTCTTCCTTATCTTTCTGGGACAACAAGATCACCAAAAGTCGATATCTCGTAGCTCTAGTTATGCTTTGCGAAAGGAAACAAGGTCGGGTTGAGTGAAAATACAAAAATTAACAATGTTTAGCAATTAAGCCCAATTAAGCGCCTTTAAACTGCTATTTTTGCTTATTAATCATGAGCTAAACCTAGATCAAATTAAGGGCCTCTGAATCAAGTTTTCCAACAAGGCATCATATGCCTTAATTGGGCTTAAGATGAGTAAGTTATGCGCATTTAGGTGAAGGAAAATCATCGACTACGCACTGATCCGTGCTAGAGAACCTGTGACCCAATTTTGTCTTGATTTTGCCCTAATTTGACAATTCTTGTGAAACCTGAAATTGTAGGTCTCTTCCTTATCTTTCTAGGGACAGCAAGATCACCAAAATCACTACAATGCATTAGACTTTAGATAGCGTTTCAAGTATGCCTTTTAATAGCGTTTTAATGCAGCTATCTATGCTACCGCTTATTAAAACTCGTTAGCAAAGATAGCATTTAGGAAGCGCTGTTAATAGGTGACTTTAGATAGCGTTTGTACACGGAAACGCTATCTAAAGTCTGACTTTAGATAGCGTTTGTATTAACAAACGCTATCTAAAGTCACTTTAGATAGCGTTTGTTAATAACAAACGCTATCTATTCCCTTTTTTTTTAATTTTTACATCTTTCTTAACTAAATCCAATCCTGCATAATGAACTACACCAAAATTCATTTATGCAAAAGAGGAGGGAAATCCGTGAGAAATAAGAACAAACATATATCAATGAACAAATCTACCAATGTTCTTGAACCATCAATGTCGGGAAATGTGAAATGTTCAACAAATAACAAGAAACTAATAAAAGTCATTGTACCGCCCTAATGAACAATGTTCTTGAACCATCAATATCGAAATGTTCAACAAATAACAAGAAACTAATAAAAGTCCTCCATCACGGTTGGGTAAGCATCCTTAAGGTCAATTACAGCAACGTCCTGCCGAAACTTCGTGTATCCTTAAGCATCCTTAAGGTCAATAACTCCATCATTATAAAGAGAACCGTTGCCCATCATATTTTACTTTTGGGTTTTTCCTCAGATGTCAAAAACATCTTTGTTAGCCTTCATGTCAACATAGCATGCTTCATTTATTTGTTTTGGTGTAAAAGCCTATCGGAGTCCGTAAGCAAACACAAGCACCAAATCAATATGGTTTGAACTAAGTGTACCAGGACCAAGAGAAGATAGTACACATCCACCGAGCTAAAGAGAAGGCATGTATATGCTGAAAAGGTGTATATCAACCACCATTTCTAGATTCATTAGGCATAAAATAAATTAAAGATTGCCAATAGAAAAGTATAACCATGCGTCCTGTTCGTTGTTATAGAAAACTCCCATAATGAACATTTTATGAACAAGATTTTGAAATTTAGCATCAATAACCCAATCACCAAAGAAAGCAAGTGCTATACACAATTTCATGTAATATTTATAAATTGCCATTCACTTTCTCGCATCCTACGAAGCCAAAACATACACTTGTAACATGCATTACTTTGTGATCAAAAGCATTATTCGCATACCAATGAGTATTGCTGCAACTACTGTGATCAATTTGACATAATAAAACGAACTTCTCAACAATATAGCGACACCAATCTTCCTTGACTTCAGATAGTTGAGCAGTGGAGTATGTGGAGCATTTGAAGTCGGGGGAAGGATCTTGCGACATAAAAATTAAATAAATTAAGTTACAATTGCTAAAACATTTGAACAATCCACGAGTTAAAAGCTAAGTAAACAACATACCGCCATTTGGTATTTTAATTTGGTTCTCGCAAGATAGTTTCCTTCATGAAACGCATCACATAGTACCCACAATATGTCTTGTTGGGTTGTCTTGGGCACTATAAAAAATAAAATAGTAAATCAATATAGGTTTTTTTTATCTAATTGAGCAATAAGTTTTTGAAAATGTAACTATATCTGAATCCATTTAATGTACTTAGTCTTTAAACGAGGCAACTTAGATCCGATATTTGCAAGATAAACTTGCAAAGCACTAATCACAAATTCAAACAGAGTTCATTAAGTAACATATTTTCAATCATCACTTACACACGCATTCTTTTTTTATATTTTGTACGACAACTTCAACTTCCCTGTATTTGTGAATTCAACACATGTTCTAATGTGAAAAATCAAAAGCACATTAGGACCATGACAACTTGCAACATGTATCTACCATGGAAGCCATTCGATGAGAATCATAGAAAATCAGAAATATAAAAGCATGCTTACTTATCGAACGATTCTTTAATTTCAGGCGACCCCTAGATCAACATTCAAGGGATCCGGATAGTAAATAATCTCTTCAACTATATTTATCGCGCACAGCACCCAATGATTCCTACAAAAATGTTGAGATAACAAATCCTAAGCACCTCAACTTTTATGTAATTCATTATTGTGAATTAAGTCCTATAGGATAAGTGACTCACCCAACATTGCACGGGTCTAGAAACAAGGGCTGATATTCTCTTTCTGTAGTTGCAAAGTGGTCACTATATACTTTGTCCGTGAATCCCTCCCGAAGAAGCCGTATGTATATCTGTTTGGTGTGGGGACAAAGAAGAAACCTCCTCGTTCTTTCCTTTGGAAGCAACAATTCTTCATACAAATACCTTCAATTAAAATATAAAAATGGATTACACCAATGACATCAATATTTAAATGGAAAGACTAAAAAATATTGTACACTTTAAGCCCGATTTAGTACCGATATATACGGAAATAACGGAGGCAGATACCCATTCATGATTTACAACTTCTCCGATATTTTCGAGTATTGATCATCTCAATGAAATGCTGACCAAAAATATTTTGTTCCATCTCCATGTCCAATTGGTCATCATTTTTCATATTCTTTCGTTCATGTATTTTAAGAAAATTCAAATATTCCGGAGAAATTGTAGTTGAACCAGCTGTAGGAGGGTTGGCCTCGAGTTGCCTCCTTTATTTTTCTGGGGTTGTAATTGCCTCCCTTTGTGTATCCAGACACTCTCGCCCTTGCCTTTAGATTTTGCAGGTGCCTGGAAATTTTGCATTTCAATATGCCGTTAGTGATCAACTAATGTAATGCATATATGCCATAATGAAAAGGTGGAAAAATACAATTACATACCATATTAATTACTGAACCACGAGATCAATTGGCCATGCCACATAAGTACCTATTGCATCTCTTCTTGTCATTACATCCGCACGATCGATAGGTACCGCAATGGCGCAACCCTCGGTTGCAACATCAACTCCAACTTTCACATGGTTAAAGTGCGGGTCCCGGTGTGCGGTGTAACACCCGCTCATTGTATACTTTACCCATAGCAACCATACGATAGTTTGGGGTTGATAAATATAATCGACATGAGTTGACGCCCTAATCCAATGATAGATGAATAAGCTGTGAATTAAGGCATCCAATTGAATGTATTTAATGCTGAATGCAATACTAGTAAAAAAAAAGGCATGCATTACCTCTGGAAGCCTGATGGCAGATGGTAGAGTGCAACTATCTTTGACGCTTGTTTGGGCTGTGAAATTAGCCTGCCTCTCCTCATCCTCCTTTTTTTTCATCTTTTCTTCCAAAATGTTCAATCTTTAGAGAGTTGAGACACCAATGTCTCCCACCTTTTCGTTTCGAGTTATTTTTGCACGACCTTCATGTGGGAAGTAGTCTTTTTGAGAGACGCCAAAACCCACACCCCTAACACGACCAGGGTTCTCTGGCACACCTAGGGCTTTTGCAAGAATATCCTGGCGACCAAAATCTTGTATCTCTCCTCTCCTGCAGATCGTGACAGTTCCTCCGACACATAGTTATTGGTGAAATGCAAATGTTAAAATTATTATATATTATCATAAGAAAATAACAAATGAAAATGTAAACGTTAGTCTACTAACACATTTATTCCACACAGTCTGTGTATTTATGTTGTCAATTACACCCGCCTTGTTCTCGCGGGCTTTCCTCCACACAATATGGCGTTTAATTTTTCTTAACTACTGGCCCCGCCTCCCGCATCTGTATATTGAGATAATATATATTAACCAAACAGTTTAAAAGTCATATTTACCACACATGCGATTAAATATATAAATATACATACCAATTCATCCTCAATGTCACCATACCCCTTACGTGATGCTTTGTAAGGGCATGCGGGATCTAACGCTCTGTTGCGATTTTCATTGCTTAATTTCTATTGGGACACATATAAGTAATATTAATACATAGTTAATGTCATATGTACGTATTGCTATAAAATTATAAGGACTAACGTAATATTAAACATACCAGGAATTGAGCATCTCCCCGTGCGTATTGCTATAAAATCCGTCCACTCATCCCTTGATATGTGTGGATATTGTGATGGAGGTTCCTCTATGATACTCCCGTTGGCATCTCTTAGAAATTTTTTGGTCAATCTAGTTTGAATGCCCTATGTAGGTTACCGCTTCTCGAAGTACAAATTTTTTCCGAGATTCATCAACATTAAAAGACATCTGCAAAACAATATAAACAACGTGTCAAAGTAAGTATGTTTACATAGTTTACAATATAATTCATAAATTTTAACAATTACCTGTACATCAGCCCATATGCTCTCTTTGAAACCATCCAAAGCTTCATCCTTCCAATTAGAACAAATAATTGGGACCCTTTGCCGAACAACGGCCCCAATGTAACTCTTCAATATTTTACCATTAGCACGAATTGGTTGGTCCAAAGAATTCCATTCAACCATCTCAATCTATTTGAAACTGAAGTAGCATTTTCAGTCAACTATGCATAAATGTGATCTCTTAGCCACGTTATAAAACAACGATTGTGATCTCTAGTTAGCCAATTTTGATTCTTATTTGGATACAAACTCTTAAGCATGTCCTTGTGTTTTTCAACATATGGCTCAACCTCATCGGCATTGTGCAGAACATATAAGTGTGCTTGCTCCCATTCTGTCCTTGATATAGTCACTATTTCGTTTCCAGTAATTCCTTGCCTCATCATTCTCCATGTGTGACGAGACTTTGGCAGCCCTATAGAATCAGCATTGGATAGGTATTTGATGCAGAATTCAACAGCTTTCTTCGACAATATACCGTTCAATAATACAACCTTCTGGTCGTGATCGGTTTTTCACATACCCTTTTAATATCTTCATATAACGCTCAATCGGGTACATCCATCTCATATAAGCTGGCCCACACAGTTGTGTCTCTCTAACAAGGTGAATGGTTAGATGAACCATTATGTCAAAGAATGAAGGTGGAAAGTACATCTCAAGCTCGCATAAAGTCACAACAATTTCTCTTTGCAATGATGGCAACTTCCCGGGGTCAATCACTTTGCTTGCAAATTGCCTTGAAGAAGAAACAGAGTTTAGTTAAGGCCCCCGCACTTTGTTAGGTAAAATAGACCGTATACCAATGGGTATCAACTGCTCCATGAGAACATGACAATCGTGGGACTTTAGACCTTTTAACTTGAGATATTTCATCGATACGAGGTTCCTAATGTTTGAAGAGTACCCTTCCGAACCTTAACTCCTTCAAGAAACTTACAAAAACAGTTTTTTCTGATCTAGATAGAGTGTAAGCAGCCGGAGGAAGATATGTACTTTTACCCTTCTTTGTCGGTCCCAATTCTCTTCTTATTCCCATACTAACCAAGTCCAACCTTGCATTGATGCCATCTTTAGTCTTCCCTGGCACATTGAGTAACGTACCAATGACACCATCACAGATATTTTTTTCAACGTGCATCACATCGAGGAAATGTCTTACATATAATGATTTCCAATATGGCAAATCAAAGAAAATCGACCTTTTCTTCCACCCTCTTATGACAATATCTCTCGCAAAAGGTTTACCGAATTGGATATTCAAATCCTTTACCTTTTCAAAAAATTGATCACCCGTCAAAGGTGAAGGAGCTCTACCTTCTTCCGAGTTCCCATTGAACGCCTTTCTCCACCACTGGTAATGATGACTTGGATGCAAAAATCTACGATGCCCAAGAAAGACATTCTTCTTACAATGTTCTAACCGCATCCAATCCGTACCCTCTTCAGATATAGGGCATGCACACTGACCCTTGATGCTATATCCTGACAGATTACCGTAGGCTGGAAAATCATTAATTGTGCCAAACAACATAGCTCTCAAATTGAAACTTTCTTCCTTATACCCATCATACACCTCCATACCTGTCTCCCACAGTTGTTTCAAGTCTTCAATCAAAGGAGTCAAATAGACGTCTATATCATTTCCTGGTTGTTTGGGCCCAGAAATTAACATAGATAACATCATAAATTTGCGCTTCATGCATAGCCATGGGGATAGGTTATAAATCACCAAAATCACAGGCCATGTACTGTGAGAGCTACTTTGAACACCATGCGGGTTAAATCCGTCAAGAGCCAATGCAAGTCGTAGGTTTCTTGATTCTTGCCCAAAATCGGGATAATCATGATCAAATTTCTTCCATTGCGGAGAATCGCCGGGTGCCGCAGCTTGCCATCTTTGATCCTTTCATCCTCATGCCATGTCA
>JAUPTC010002476.1:0-12455 GCA_030762895.1 Sophora flavescens
AAAATTAGGTTTAGGGTCAAAATTAGGGTTAGTATTATGGTTGTTGTTTACCTTTAGGTTTTAGGGTCAATATTCGGGTTTAGGGTTTGAAATAGGGTTTTGGGTAAAAATTAGGGTTGATGGTCAAAATTACGGTTTAGGGTTTGAAATAGGGGCTTGAGTTTAAAATAGGGTTTTGGGTAAAATTACTGTTTCCGGTTAAAATTAGGTTTTGATTTAAAATTAGGGTTTTGGGTTAAAATTAGGTTTTGATTTAAAAATTGGGGTCTGGTCAAAAATAAGGTTAGAATTAGGTTTTATATAAAAATTAGGGTTTAGGTTCAAAATTAGGGTTTAGGGTTTGAAATAGGGTTTTGAGTTTAAAATAGGGTTTTGGGTCAAAAATAGGGTTAGAATTTGGGTTCTGGGTCAAATTGAGGTATTCGGTCAAAGTTAGGGTTTCGGTTTGAAATAGGGTTTTGACTTTAAAATAGGGTTTTTTGTCAAAAATAGGGTTAGAAATAGGGTTTTGATTAAAATTAGGTTTAGGGTTTAGGGTCAAAATCGGGTTTTGCTCAAAATTAGGGTATTGAGTTTAAAATTGGGGTTTGGGTAAAAATTAGGGTTTATGGTCAAAATTAGGGTTTAGGGTTTGAAATAGGGTTTTGGGTAAAAATTAGGGTTTTGAGTTTAAAATAGGGTTTTGGGTAAAAATTAGGGTTTAGGTTGAAAATTAGGGTTTAGGGTTTCAAATAGGGTTTTGAATTTAAAGTAGGGGTTGGGGTCAAAAATAAGGTTAGAATTAGGGTTTTGGGTTTGGTTTTCTGGTTTGAAAATTAGTTTGGTCAAAATAGGGTTTTGAGTTTAAAATAGGTTTTGGTCAAAAATAGGTTAGAATTACGTTTTGGGTAAAAATGAGGGTTTGGTCAAAATTAGGGTTTAGGGTTTGAAATAGGGTTTTAAGTTTAAAATAGGGTTTTGGGTCAAAAATAGGGTTAGAATTAGGGTTTTGGGTAAAATTAGGTTTCGGTCAAAATTAGGTTATGGGTCAAATTGAGGGTTGGTCAAAATTAGGGTTTAGGGTTTGAAATAGGGTTTTGAGTTTAAAATAGGTTTTGGTCAAAAATAGGTTAGAATTAGGGTTTTGGGTAAAATTAGGGTTTGGTCAAAATTAGGTTATGGGTCAAACTGAGGGTTCTGGTCAAAATTAGGGTTTAGGGTTTGAAATAGGGTTTGAGTTTAAAATAGGGTTTTGGGTCAAAAAAAGGTTGAATTAGGAGGTTTGTCAAAATTAGGGTTTTGGGTCAAAATTATGGATTTGAGTTTAAAATAGGGTTTTGGGTCAAAAATAGGGTTAGAATTAGGTTTTGGTTCAAAATTAGGGTTTTGGGTCAAAATTAGGGTTAGGGTCAAAATTAGGGTTAGAAATATGATTTTGGTTTAACTTTAGGATTTAGGGTCAAAATTAGGGTTTAGGGTTTGAAATAGGGATTTGGGTAAAAATTAGGGTTTATGGTCAAAATTAAATTTTAGGGATTGAAATAGTGGTTTGCTTTTAAATTAGGTTTTTGGGTAAAATTACTGTTTTGTTAAAATTAGGTTTTGATTTAAAATTAGGTTTTGGGTTAAAATTAGGTTTTGATTTAAAAATTGGGGATTGGGTCAAAAATAAGGTTAGAATTAGTGTTTTATATAAAAATTAGGTTTTAGGTTAAAAATTAGTGTTTAGGGTTTGAAAGAGTGTTTTTAGTTTAAAATATGGTTTTGGGTAAAAAATAGGTTAGAATTTGGGCGGTCAAATTGAGGTAGGGTCAAAGTTAGGGTTTGGTTTGAAATAGGGTTTTGAGTTTAAAATAGGTTTTGGTCAAAAATAGGGTTAGAATTAGGGTTCTGGATTAAAATTAGGGTTTAGGGTTTAGGGTCAAACTGGGGTTTTGCTCAAAATTAGGTTTTGAGTTTAAAATTGGGGTCTGGGAAAAATTAGGTTTATGGTCAAAATTAGGGTTTAGGGTTTGAAATAGGGTTTTGGGTAAAAATTAGGGTTTTGAGTTTAAAATAGGGTTTTGGGTCAAAAATAGGTTAGAATTATCTTGGGTAAAAATTAGGGTTTAGGTTGAAAATTAGGGTTTAGGGTCTCAAATAGGGTTTTGAATTTAAATAGGGGGGTCAAAATAAGGTTAGAATTAGGTCTTGGGTAAAATTAGGGTTTGGTCAAAAATAGGGCTTGAGTTTAAAATAGGTTTTAGGTCAAAGTAGAATTACTTTTAAAATGAGGTTCTGGGTCAAAATTAGGGTTTAGGGTCTGAAATAGGGTTTTAAGTTTAAAATAGGTTTTGGTCAAAATAGGTTAGAATTAGGGTTTTGGGTAAAATTAGGGTTTTGGTCAAAATTAGGTTATTCAATTAGGTTTTGGTCAAAATTAGGTTTAGGGTCAAAATAGGTTTTGAGTTTAAAATAGGGTTTTGGGTCAAAAATAGGTTAATTAGTTTTGGGTAAAAATTAGGTTTAGGGTCAAAATTAGGTTTAGGGTTTGAAATAGGGTTTGAATTTAAAATAGGGTGGTCAAAAATAGGTTAGAATTAGGTTTTGGTAAAATTAGGTTTTGGTCAAAATTAGGGTTCGGTCAAATTAGGATTTTGTCAAAATTAGGTTTAGGGTCAAAATAGGTTTTGAGTTTAAAATAGGAAAATTAGGTTGGAAAATTAGGGAATGGTTTTGAGAAAATAGGTTTGAAAAAGGTGAAATAGTTTTGGTAAAAATTAGGAAATCAAAATTAGGTTTAGGTTGAAATAGGGTTTTGAGTTTAAAATAGGTCAAAAATTAGAATTAGGTTTTGGAAAATTAGGTTGTCAAATAGGGTTTGGCAAAATTAGGTTTAGGTTAAAATAGGGTTTGAGTTTAAAATAGGTTTTCAAAATAGGTTAGAATTAGGGTTTAGGTAAAATTAGGGTTTGTCAAATTAGGTTATGGCAAATGAGGGTTTAGTCAAAATTAGGTTTAGGGTTTGAAATAGGGTTTTGAGTTTAAAATAGGTTTTGGGTCAAAATAGGGTTAGAATTAGGTTTGGTCAAAATTAGGTTTTGTCGAAATTATGGATTTGAGTTTAAAATTCAAAATAGGTTAGAATTAGGTTTTGGTTCAAAATTAGGTTGGACAAATTAGGTTTAGGTCAAAATTAGGTTAGAAATATGGTTTTGGTTTAACTTAGGATTTAGGTCAAAATTAGGTTTAGGTTTGAAATAGGTTTGGGTAAAAATTAGGTTTATGGTCAAAATTAGTTTAGGGTTTGAAATAGGGTTTGAGTTTAAAATGGGTTTTGGGTAAGTTAAAATTAGGTTTTGACTTAAAATTAGGTTTTGGGTTAAAATTAGGTTTTGATTTAAAATTGGGGTTTGTCAAAAATAAGGTTAGAATTAGGTTTTATATAAAAATTAGGTTTAGGTTCAAAATAGGTTAGGGTTTGAAATAGGGTTTTGAGTTTAAAATAGGTTTGGTCAAAAATAGGTTAGAATTAGGTGGTCAAATTGAGGTATTCGGTCAAAGTTAGGGTTTGGTTTGAAATAGGGTTGAGTTTAAAATAGGTTTTATCAAAAATAGGTTAGAATTAGGGTTTGGATAAAATTAGGTTTAGGTTTAGGTCAAATAGGTTTCCGCTCAAAATTAGGGTTTTGAGTTTAAAATTGGTTTGGGTAAAATTAGGTTTATGGTCAAAATTAGGTTTTGGGTTTAAATAGGGTTTTGGGAAAATTAGGTTTGAGTTTAAAATAGGTTTGGCAAAATAGGTTAGAATTAGTTTGGAAAAATTAGGGTTTAGGTCAAAATTAGGGTTTAGGGTTTCAAATAGGGTTTTGAATTTAAAATATGGTCAAAAATAAGGTTAGAATTAGTTTTGGGTAAAATTAGGTTTGTCAAAATTAGGTTTGGTCAAATTTAGGATTTTGGTCAAAATTAGGTTTAGGGTTTGAAATAGGGTTTTGAGTTTAAGGTTAGAATTAGGTTTTGGGCAAAATTAGGTTTGGTCAAAAATAGGTTTTGAGTTTAAAATAGGGTTTTGGAAAAATAGGTTAGAATTAGGTTTTGGGTCAAAATTAGGGTTTGGGTCAAAATTAGGTTTAGGGTAAATAGGGTGAGAAATATGGTTTGTTCAAAGAGTTGGGAAAATTAGGTTTGGGTCAAATTAGGGTTTGGGTCAAAATTAGGGTTTTGGTCAAAATTAGGTTTAGGGTTTGAAATAGGGTTTGAGTTTAAAATAGGGTTTTGGTAAAATTATTTTGGTTAAAATTAGGTTTTGATTTAAAATTAGGTTTTGGGTTAAAATTAGGTTTTGATTTAAAAATTGGGGTTTGGGTCAAAAATAAGGTTAGAATTAGGTTTTATATAAAAATTAGGGTTTAGGTTCAAAATTTGAAATAGGGTTTGAGTTTAAAATAGGTTTGGTCAAAATAGGTTAGAATTAGGTTGGTCAAATGAGGTATTGTCAAAGTTAGGTTTTGGTTTGAAATAGGGTTGAGTTTAAAATAGGTTTTATCAAAAATAGGTTAGAATTAGGTTTTGATTAAAATTTAGGTTAGGTCAATGGTTTCTCAAAATTAGGTTTGAGTTTAAAATTGGGTTTGGTAAAATTAGGTTTATGGTCAAAATTAGGTTTAGGGTTTGAAATAGGTTTTGGGTAAAAATTAGGTTTTGAGTTTAAAATAGGGTTTTGGTCAAATGGTTTGTTTTAGGTAGAATTAGGTTTGGAAAATTAGGGTTTGGTCAAAATTAGGTTGTCAAATTTAGATTTTGGTCAAAATTAGGTTTAGGGTCTAAAATAGGGTTTTGAGAAAATAGGCTAGAATTAGGTTTTGGGAAAATTAGGGTTTGGTCAAAATAGGGTTTTGAGTTTAAAATAGGTTTTGGTCAAAAAGGAGAATTACTATTTGGGTAAAAACGAGCTGGTCAAAATTAGGGTTTAGGGTCTGAAATAGGGTTTTGAGTTTAAAATAGGTTTTGATCAAAAATAGGTTAGAATTAGGGTTTGGGTAAAATTAGGTTGGGTCAAAATTAGGTTATGGGTCAAATTGAGGGTTTCGGGTCAAAATTAGGGTTTAGGGTTTGAAATAGGGTTTGAGTTTAAAATAGGTTTGGTCAAAAATAGGTTAGAATTAGGGTTTTGGGTAAAATTAGGTTTATCAAAATTAGGTTATGGGTCAAATTGAGGGTTTGTCAAAATTAGGGTTTAGGGTTTGAAATAGGGTTTTGAGTTTAAAATAGGTTGTCAAAAATAGGGTTAGAATTAGGTTTAAATTAGGGTTTGTCAAAATTAGGTTTTGGGTCGAAATTATGGATTTGAGTTTAAAATAGGTTTTGGTCAAAAATAGGTTAGAATTAGGTTTTGGTTCAAAATTAGGTTTTGGTCAAAATTAGTGTTTAGGGTCAAATTTTGGGTTAGAAATATGTTTTTTGTTTAACTTTAGGATTTAGGTTCAAAATTAGGGTTTAGGGTTTGATATAGGGTTTTGGGTAAAAATTAGGTTTATGGTCAAAATTACGTTTAGGGCTTGAAATAGGGTTTGAGTTTAAAATAGGTTTTGGGTAAAATTACGGTTTGGGTTAAAATTAGGGTTTTGATTTAAAATTAGGTTTTGGGTTAAAATTAGGTTTTGATTTAAAAATGGGTGGGTCAAAAATAAGGTTAGAATTAGGGTATTATAATAAAATTAGGGTTTAGCTTCAAAATTAGGGTTTAGTCTTTGAAATATGGTTTTGAGAATAAAATAGTGTTTCGGGTCAAAAATAGGGTTAGAAATTAGATTCTGGGACAAATTGAGGTATTTGGTCAAAGTTAGGGTTTGGTTTGAAATAGGGTTTGAGTTTAAAATAGGTTTTATCAAAAATAGGTTAGAATTAGGGTTTGGATTAAAATTATAGGTTTATGGTCAAAATGGGGTTTCACTCAAAATTAGGGTTTTAAGTTTAAAATTGTGGTTTTGGTAAAAATTAGGGTTTATGGTCAAAATTAGGTTTTAGGGTTTGAAATAGGGTTTTGGTTAAAAATTAGGGTTTTGAGTTTAAAATAGGGTTTTGGTCAAAAATAGGTTAGAATTTGGTTTGGTAAAAATTAGTTTAGGGTCAAAATTAGGTTTAGGGTTTGAAATAGGGTTTTGAGTTTAAAATAGGGTTTATCAAAAAGGTAGAATTAGGGTTTGTAAAATTAGGAGGTTTGGAAAGGTTTGTCAAAATTAGGTTGAGTTTAAAGGTTTGGATAGGTTAAAATTAGGTTTAGGGTATAGGTTGTAAAATTAGGTTTTGAGTTTAAAATAGGTTTGCATTAGAATAGGAGGAAATGGGTTAAAATTAGGTGGTTGGGTATTAGGGTTTGGGAATATTAAATAGGGTTGGAAAAGGTGGGTGGTTTTAAAATTAGGTTTAGGTCTGAAATAGGTTTGAGTTTAAAATAGTTTAAAATAGGTAGAATTAGGTTTGTAAAATTAGGTGTCATTAGGTAGGTCAATGAGGTCAAAATTAGGTTTAGGTTTGAAATAGGTTTTGAGTTTAAAATAGTTTGGAAAATAGGGAGAATTAGGTTAAAATTAGGTTTGAAATTATGGATTTGAGTTTAAAATAGGTTTTGTCAAAAATAGGGTTAGAATTAGGGTTTTGGTTCAAAATTAGGTTTTGGGTCAAAATTAGGTTTAGGTCAAAATTAGGTTAGAAATATGGTTTTGGTTTAACTTTAGGATTTAGGTCAAAATTAGGTTTAGGGTTTGAAATAGGTTTTGGGTAAAAATTAGGTTTATGGTCAAAATTAGGTTTAGGGCTTGAAATAGGGTTTGAGTTTAAAATAGGTTTTGGGTAAAATTACTCGGTTAAAATTAGGTTTTGATTTAAAATTAGGTTTTGGGTTAAAATTAGGTTTTGATTTAAAATTGGGTTTGGTCAAAAATAAGGTTAGAATTAGGTTTTATATAAAAATTAGGTTTAGGTCCAAAATTAGGGTTTAGTTTTTTAAATATGGTTTTGAGTTTAAAATAGCGTTTTGGGTCAAAAATAGGGTTAGAATTTGGGTTTGGGTCAAATTGAGGTATTGGTCAAAGTTAGGGTTTGGGTTTGAAATAGGGTTTTGAGTTTAAAATAGGTTTTCAAAAATAGGGTTAGAATTAGGTTTTGATTAAAATTAGGGTTTAGGTTTAGGTCAAACTGGGGTTTTCTCAAAATTAGGGTTTTGAGTTTAAAATTGGGGTCTGGGTAAAAATTAGGTTTATGGTCAAAATTAGGTTTAGGGTTTGAAATAGGTTTTGGGTAAAAATTAGGGTTTTGAGTTTAAAATAGGTTTTGTCAAAAATAGGTTAGAATTACTTGGGTAAAAATTAGGGTTTAGGTTGAAAATTAGGGTTTAGGGTCTCAAATAGGGTTTTGAATTAATGGGTCAAAAATAAGTTAGAATTAGGTTTTGGGAAACAAATAGATCAAATAGTTCTGAAAATTAGTTGAAATAGTTGAAAAAAAAGGCGAGTTCGTCAAAATTAGGTTTAGGGCTTGAAATAGGGTTTTGAGTTTAAAATAGGGGTCAAAAATAGGTTAGAATTAGGTTGTAAAATTAGGGTTTCGGTCAAAATTAGGTTATGGGTCAAACTGAGGGTTTGGGTCAAAATTAGGGTTTAGGGTCTGAAATAGGGTTTTGAGTTTAAAATAGTTTTGGGTCAAAAATAGGTTAGAATTAGGGTTTTGGGTAAAATTAGGTTTTGGTCAAAATTAGGGTTATGGGTCAAATTGAGGGTTCGGGTCAAAATTAGGGTTTAGGGTCTGAAATAGGGTTTTGAGTTTAAAATAGGTTTTGGGTCAAAATTAGGTTAGAATTAGGGTTTGGTCAAAATTAGGTTTTGGGTCAAATTATGGATTTGAGTTTAAAATAGGGTTTTGGGTCAAAAATAGGGTTAGAATTAGGGTTTTGGTTCAAAATTAGGTTTTGGGTCAAAATTAGGTTTAGGGTCAAAATTAGGGTTAGAAATATGGTTTTGGTTTAACTTTAGGATTTAGGGTCAAAATTAGGGTTTAGGGTTTGAAATAGGTTTTGGGTAAAAATTAGGTTTATGGTCAAAATTACCGTTTAGGGTTTGAAATAGGGGTTTGAGTTTAAAATAGGTTTTGGGTAAAATTACTGGTTCGGTTAAAATTAGGTTTTGATTTAAAATTAGGTTTTGGGTTAAAATTAGGTTTTGATTTAAAAATGGGGTTTGGTCAAAAAAAGGTTAGAATTAGGTTTTATATAAAAATTAGGGTTTAGGTTCAAAATTAGGGTTTAGGGTTTGAAATAGGGTTTTGAGTTTAAAATAGGTTTTGGGTCAAAAATAGGGTTAGAATTTGGGTTCGGGTCAAATTGAGGTATTCGGTCAAAGTTAGGGTTTCGGTTTGAAATAGGGTTTTGAGTTTAAAATAGGGTTTTGTCAAAAATAGGGTTAGAATTAGGTTTGGATTAAAATTAGGTTTAGGTTTAGGGTCAAAACGGGTTTTGGCTCAAAATTAGGGTTTTGAGTTTAAAATTGGGGTCTGGGTAAAAATTAGGGTTTATGGTCAAAATTAGGTTTAGGGCTTGAAATAGGTTTTGGGTAAAAATTAGGGCTTTGAGTTTAAAATAGGGTTTTGGGTCAAAAAATAGAATTACGCTTTGGGTAAAAATTAGGGTTTAGGTCGAAAATTAGGGTTTAGGGTTTCAAATAGGGTTTTGAATCTAAGTAGGGTCAAAAAATAAGTTAGAATTAGGTTTGGGTAAATTAGGTTTTTTTGGTTTTTATTAGGTTCGGTCAAAAATAGGGTTTTGAGTTTAAAATAGGGTTTTGGTAAAAATAAGGTTAGAATTATTGGGTAAAATGAGGGTTTGGTCAAAATTAGGTTTAGGGTTTGAAATAGGGTTTTGAGTTTAAAATAGGTTTTGGTCAAAAATAGGGTTAGAATTAGGTTTTGGGTAAAATTAGGGTTTCGGTCAAAATTAGGTTATGGGTCAAATCGAGGGTTTGGGTCAAAATTAGGGTTTAGGGTCTGAAATAGGTTTTGAGTTTAAAATAGGTTTTGGGTCAAAAATAGGTTAGAATTAGGGTTTGGGTAAAATTAGGTTTCGGTCAAAATTAGGTTATGGGTCAAATTGAGGGTTTCGGTCAAAATTAGGTTTAGGGTCTGAAATAGGGTTTTGAGTTTAAAATAGGTTTTGGTCAAAAATAGGGTTAGAATTAGGGTTTGGGTCAAAATTAGGTTTTGGGTCTAAATTATGGATTTGAGTTTAAAATAGGTTTTGGGTCAAAAATAGGGTTAGAATTAGGTTTTGGTTCAAAATTAGGTTTTGGGTCAAAATTAGGTTTAGGGTCAAAATTAGGGTTAGAAATATGGTTTTGGTTTAACTTTAGGATTTAGGGTCAAAATTAGGGTTTAGGGTTTGAAATAGGGTTTTGGGTAAAAATTAGGTTTATGGTCAAAATTACGTTTAGGGTTTGAAATAGGGGCCTGAGTTTAAAATAGGGTTTTGGGTAAAATTACTTTCAAGTTAAAATTAGGTTTTGATTTAAAATTAGGTTTTGGGTTAAAATTAGGTTTTGATTTAAAAATTGGGGTTTGGGTCAAAAATAAGGTTAGAATTAGGTTTTATATAAAAATTAGGTTTAGGTTCAAAATTAGGGTTTAGGGTCTGAAATAGGGTTTTGAGTTTAAAATAGGTTTTGGGTCAAAAATAGGGTTAGAATTTGGGTTTGGGTCAAACTGAGGTATTCGGTCAAAGTTAGGTTTCGGGTTTGAAATAGGGTTTTGAGTTTAAAATAGGTTTTGGTCAAAAATAGGGTTAGAATTAGGGTTTTGATTAAAATTAGGGTTTAGGTTTAGGGTCAAATCTGGGGTTTTGCTCAAAATTAGGGTTTTGAGTTTAAAATGGGGTTTGGGTAAAAATTAGGTTTATGGTCAAATTAGGTTTAGGGTTTGAAATAGGTTTTGGGTAAAAATTAGGTTTTGAGTTTAAAATAGGTTTTGTCAAAAATAGGTTAGAATTAGTTTTGGGTAAAAATTAGGTTTAGGTTGAAAATTAGGTTTAGGGTTTCAAATAGGGTTTTGAATTTAAATAGTAGGGTCAAAAAAAAGTAGAATTAGGGTTTTGGGTAAAATTAGGTTTTCAAAAATAGGGTTTGAGTTTAAAATAGGGGTCAAAAATAAGTTAGAATTAGCTTTGGGTAAAAATGAGGTTTGGTCAAAATTAGGGTTTAGGGTCTGAAATAGGGTTTTAAGTTTAAAATAGGTTTTATCAAAAATAGGGTTAGAATTAGGTTTTGGGTAAAATTAGGTTTCGGGTCAAAATTAGGGTTATGGGTCAAACTGAGGGTTCTGGTCAAAATTAGGTTTAGGGTTTGAAATAGGGTTTTGAGTTTAAAATAGGTTTTGGGTCAAAAATAGGTTAGAATTAGGTTTTGGGTAAAATTAGGTTTGTCAAAATTAGGTTATGGTCAAACTGAGGGTTTAGTCAAAATTAGGTTTAGGGTTTGAAATAGGGTTTGAGTTTAAAATAGGTTTTGGTAAAAATAGGTTAGAATTAGGTTTGGTCAAAATTAGGTTTTGGGCAAATTATGGATTTGAGTTTAAAATAGGGTTTTGGGTCAAAAATAGGTTAGAATTAGGGTTTTGGTTCAAAATTAGGGTTTTGGGTCAAAATTAGGTTTAGGTCAAAATTAGGTTAGAAATATGGTTTTGGTTTAACTTTAGGATTTAGGTCAAAATTAGGGTTTAGGGTTTGAAATAGGGTTTTGGGTAAAAATTAGGGTTTATGGTCAAAATTACCTTAGGGTTTGAAATAGGGGCCTGAGTTTAAAATAGGTTTTGG
Source organism: Sophora flavescens (assembly GCA_030762895.1). NCBI lineage: Eukaryota > Viridiplantae > Streptophyta > Magnoliopsida > Fabales > Fabaceae > Sophora > Sophora flavescens. Next base: position 10,814 of record JAUPTC010002476.1, read on the forward strand.
GTAAAATTACGTTTGGTTAAAATTAGGTTTTGATTTAAAATTAGGTTTTGAGTTAAAATTAGGTTTTGATTTAAAAATGGGGTTTGGTCAAAAATAAGGTTAGAATTAGGTTTTATATAAAAATTAGGGTTTAGGTTCAAAATTAGGGTTTAGGGTTTGAAATAGGGTTTTGAGTTTAAAATAGGTTTTGGGTCAAAAATAGGTTAGAATTTGGGTCTGGGTCAAACTGAGGTATTCGGTCAAAGTTAGGGTTCGGTCTGAAATAGGGTTTTGAGTTTAAAATAGGGTTTTCGTCAAAAATAGGGTTAGAATTAGGTTTTGATTAAAAATTAGGTTTAGGTCAACTGTTTGCTCAAAATTAGGGTTTTGAGTTTAAAATTGGGGTTTGGGTAAAAATTAGGTTTATGGTCAAAATTAGGGTTTAGGGTTTGAAATAGGGTTTTGGGTAAAAATTAGGTTTTGAGTTTAAAATAGGTTTTGGGTCAAAAATAGGTTAGAATTACCTTGGGTAAAAATTAGGTTTAGGTGAAAATTAGGGTTTAGGTCCCAAATAGGGTTTTGAATTTAAAGTAGGGGTCAAAAAATAAGGTTAGAATTAGGGTTTTGGGCAAAATTAGGTTTCGGGTCAAGGTTGTCAAGTAAATAGGTTAGGTGAAGGTTGATAAAATAGGTTAGAATTAGGTTTGGGTAAAATTAGGGGCAAAATAGGGTTTTGAGTTTAAAATAGGTTTTGGTCAAAAATAAGGTTAGAATAGGGTAAAAATGAGGTTTCTCAAAATTAGGTTTAGGTCTGAAATAGGGTTTGAGTTTAAAATAGGTTGGGTCAAAAATAGGTTAGAATTAGGGTTTGGGTAAAATTAGGTTCTCAAAATTAGTTATGGGTCAAATGAGGGTTTGGTCAAAATTAGGGTTTAGGGTTTGAAATAGGTTTTGAGTTTAAATAGGTTTTGGTCAAAATAGGTTAGAATTAGGGTTTTGGGTAAAATTAGGGTTTGGTCAAAATAGGGTTATGGGTCAAATTGAGGGTTTGGTCAAAATTAGGTTTAGGGTTTGAAATAGGTTTGAGTTTAAAATAGGTTTGGGCAAAAAGGTTAGAATTAGGGTTTGGGAAAATTAGGTGGTCAAAATTAGGTATGGTCAAATGAGGTTTCGGTCAAAATTAGGTTTAGGTTTGAAATAGGGTTTGAGTTTAAAATAGGTTTAATGGAGAAATAGGTTAAAATTAGGTTTCGGTCAAAATTAGGTTTTGGGTCTAAATTATGGATTTGAGTTTAAAATAGGTTTGGGTCAAAAATAGGTTAGAATTAGGTTTTGGTTCAAAATTAGGCTTTGGGTCAAAATTAGGTTTAGGGTCAAAATTAGGGTTAGAAATATGGTTTTGGTTTAACTTTAGGATTTAGGGTCAAAATTAGGGTTTAGGGTTTGAAATAGGGTTTGGGTAAAAATTAGGTTTATGGTCAAAATTACGGTTTAGGGTTTGAAACAGGGGTTTGAGTTTAAAATAGGGTTTTGGGTAAAATTATGGAAGTAAAATTAGGTTTTGATTTAAAATTAGGTTTTGGGTTAAAATTAGGGTTTTGATTTAAAAATGGGTTCAACAAAAATAAGGTTAGAATTAGGGTTTTATATAAAAATTAGGTTT
>JAUPTC010002477.1:0-12446 GCA_030762895.1 Sophora flavescens
ACTGCTTTTAAATAATAAAAGAATACATATAAATATGTTTATAATTTATTTGAGTCTTATAAAATTATTTTAAATAAATGGAGTTATTATTCAATCTACTTATTGTTGGAGAGTTACGATTAAAATTTAGGTTGGAAAGTGAGTGAAAAGCTGGCTCATTGACCTGGTGACAGATGATAATCCTTTGCTCAGACTAATTGTAATTCGTGAACGAAAGATTAAAGGTTGGTCTTTTATTTTTATTCATAATTTTTATAATTTTTTCAAAAATATAAAATAATTCCCGGTACGCGAAAGCGAATGTCAGAGAATCAACGGAAAGGTAGTTTCTAAGAGTAGTAAGAGGGTTTATCTTAGATTTTAGAGATGATTCAAGGGATAGATCATTATTTTAAGTCTAGAAGGTTTTTTAGGGTTAAATAAAATTTGTATCTTTTTAAGTCCTCAACTTTCAGAAATTACCCTTTTGTCCCTAAATGAGTTTTTTGTTTTTTTCCAAGTGGATTAAGCTAGAATTTGTTCTAACCTAAATTACAGCTTATGTATTCAAATTCTGTTCTAATTCAATTCGATGACAAAGTTCCATTTGGGAAGTTTCATCTAAGTTTAAAGGCTAAATCTTTAAGTGGGCCCTACAACAAACAAGAAAATGAAACCAAGCCCAAATGTTTCAACCCAATGCGTAAGCCCATATGAAATGTAGCTGCCCATTGTTGTTGATTCATCATGTTGAATATAGAATTTCCATAAGTTTTCTAAGTTTCTACCTTATCTTAGATTTTCCACACAAGCTTATGATTCTTCCAAATACATTGAATTATTTTATTTGTCTTTTCCACTCATAAAAATCATCCAACCAAGTCAAAGATAAGATAGCATTTAATGTGATTAAAATCATCATCATGACATTTTATTGTTCATTTGTAAACTAGTCCTTCAATATTGGAATCTTGCAATTTGAATTCCCAGAACTTAATTTGCATTTTGATCCTTTAACTGACAACTCATCTTCATCTAGAATTTTCTTGAGATGTAGTATCTCACTATAAATACCCTCCTCTACTTTTCATTTGGTGCCTTTGGTCATTTGCTTACAAAAACTCTAAAGTTTCCAAGTTTCTTAGTTTAAGTTGTAGCAAGTTCTTGAGTTCCTTTATCATTGATTTTCAAGAGGTAACTCTAATCTTTATTCTCAATCATGTCTGTGTTGCTTTAGTAGTTTTTATCCAAGTTCCATATCATGATGTTCATCTAGTTCTCAGTTTCAAACCCTAGAACTTTGAAAATCGCAATAAATCTAGGAAAATCTAATGATGATGAAACCATTTCTATCTTCTAGATATCCATGTCCTATCTAAATCCAAGAGCATGAAGTAATCAAAATATATCGATGAAAAACTAGCCTTGGCCTAATCTATCACCTTAGGGTTGGTAGAGTTTTGTTCATGTGTTTTTCATGTAGATCATGTATTCGGTGATAGCATGTATCATACACCTAATCCATGTTAGTCACTTAAATGATTATTTTCTCAAAAATATGCATTTTGGTGAACCCTAAATGTGGAGAGTTTTTGTTGAGTTTTGTTCATGATTTTCATAAATGATCTTAGGAATCAAATTTTTATAAGTATGCTTTATAAATCCAGATGATTTGTTAAACTAAAACTACGATCAGAACCTATTGGTAGAATCTATGTATCAAGAGTTAGGAAGCCTTGAGTTTTTAAACTTTAATTATTTAGTCACTAATCTATGATTTAAGTTAATTGGATCATTAATCCATAACTTAATCATGATTAGAAGTTTTAGTCGTTTAAAACCCGAGGTTTGGGCTATGTATTAGGGTTTAGAATGTTTTAGTTTCTTGATGGTAACGGCTTGGTTATAATGATTGAAGGTTGTTTGAGTAATTGACGTTTAAGGGAATTGAAATTTAAGGAGTTGGTGGGGTTGAGCAAGGAGTCTCCAAGAGTAAGAGGAAACACTTAGGGAGAGTTTATTCAATGGCCAGATGCTATCCAATGGTTGTTTGTAATTATTTGTTTATTAGCATTACTTTATCATGTTGTTTATTGTTGTATTATTTACATTCCTGTGGTTTAATTTGCGTGAATTGTTATTTGCAATTATACTTTTCCAAATCGTGATGCATGATCTGCACGGAATATCGTGAGATAATTGTTTTTGATGTAAGAGAAGCTTGACAATAGGAGGGTCACGATTAAGAAAGCACGGATAAAAGCATTAAGCTTACGAAATTATATCCAATGTTTTAACGGTAAATATTGATATATAATAATAAAGGAGTTTATGTTGAGGAAAAATAAGGAGTTTTGGAAAATATTGTTATTTTAATAATTTAATTTTGGAAAAAGTGAAGTATGAGTCAGCAGGAATGTTAAAGCGAGTGAAAATGTTTTTAGCCTTGTTAATTTTTTTACGTAGAACCCAGAATATATTAAAATATTTTTTATTAAATTAATTGGTGAAAATAAGTTAATCATGATTTTGAAAATTAATTAAGTGGAAAAAGTTAAGTTTTTGGCTTAAAAGCCTTGAAAAAATAATATTTGGGGCGTGAAATCTGGAAAATATAGGCGGCAGTATTTTCGAAGCGGCAGTGCCTATTTTGAGGAAGTTAAACCCAAGTGACTCATTGGTTTGTGAAAAACTACGTTTTTATAATGAATTTCTACCTTAGAAAAGAATTTCTAAAAATCAAAAGTTGATTTAACAATGTTGAAAATACGATTGGACTTAGTAGAGATGTGAAGGTACTAATGTTCCTATGTTGTGATGGACTCCTCATTTGGACTTTGAGGGCCTATATTGTATACATGAGGTATACTGTGATGAAGCATTGAAGATGTTTTCTAGTACCCACGAACCTAAGCCTTGCAAGGTCGAGAGGTGTCGGATTGAGCACTCACAGCGGTGGGTCCTGTGTTGTGATAAAAGTTTTACAGTGTAAAAACTATGAGGCGTAAGCCATTTTTGAGCTTGACAAAGAAAGATTGAACACAAAGAAAAAGATCAAAACAGAAAGTGTTTTGCATGCATTTGCGAGACGTGCTGTGGTTTGAGGTTTTGAGGCATTAATTATGCCAGGAAAGGTAATTCGAGATGCATTTTCTCAGTGCCTGTTGGGGACATGGAGACCCCATCTTACTTACTATTGTTTCGATTGTGGACATTAGCAATGTGTTTGGGGTGTGCCTCGAGGAGCCACACCTTATGCTGGCCTTGTGTTGCCTGTGGATGGGAAGAGGTTCGTTGACTGGTGGCGAGGTGCGAGGATTATACCCTTTGTTGCCTAGTGGCGGTGTGCCTATTTAGCGATGTGGCGAGTCGTCAACTCATATGATGTTGGGATATCTCATGAGATTAGGATGAAAATTAGATGATGAATGAAGAAGTGTCATGTATAATTTTATGGATGATTTTGGGGTGTTAAACCCATTGATAAACTATTAGTTTATAACTAATTGTATGTGATAAATGTTGATGTGTTAATTGATGGCTAGGTTGGTTATTGAGGTAAGATCCATGTGTTGGTTTCTCCTCTTACAACATATCGGAGATGAATCGGACGTCTGAAGTTAGTGCGATCGAGGATTCGTCTAATCACTTTTTGATCGAGCCAGTATGGTGGTGCGGAGATAAATATTGGGGCACTTAGCGCCACCTACCATGGCCCTAGTACGGAAGTTATTGGAGCGATAGAAGAGAGGACCCCAATCATAGAACTCATGTAGTGAAAACCGTTGAGGTATCTACTACCCAATTTGGCTTTACCTACGAGTATCCGGGAAGAGCATGGTTTGATGGATCCATTTCCTCGACCACATCCTCTTGAGATATTAGTATCTAATGGAACCTCCTGCGGTTGAAGATGAAGATTCTTCGAGATGACACGATGGTAGCAGACATCGTGGTCGATTAAATCGATTGTAGGAGGGATTGATCATCTTGATCTTCCCAATGGATTTGTTAGCTTGACCCGGCTTAGGTAGAGTTTTTGGGGTGGTGAGTCTTGCGGGTTTCGATCGGCCGGAGAGCCATGAGTTTTGAAATGTAGTTACGAACTACTTGCCAGCTGTGTATATATCTTTATTTTTCTTTGTTTAGTCGAGTGGAGAATAGCCTATACTTATGAGGCTCTTTTGTTATCTCCTATTATAGTGTGTTGTATATATCAAAGGTGATGTATATATCTATATATATGTTGTTATATTTACAATGGTTTTATGTTGTATGTTAAAGAAAAAAAAAAATTCAGCACTATTTTAGTAAAAGACGTTAATATAAATACATATTTTCAAAAGTAACAGCGTAAAATAATAAAATTTCCGTTCTTGGGTAATAGTGTGATGCCACCTGATAGGGTGTCGCAATGACTCAGAGAGTCCCCATAACTTGGATACACTTAGCTCCCATAGACCATAATACTTTTAATCCCAAGATAAGAGCCACATAATACTTTTATTCATGGATGCATGAATTGCCAATTTTCTCCCGTGGGGCTTGGGATTGAAATCCCGGCTCCAGCTCCTATGCTAGTTCTAGATCCATCAAAAGTCGGGATCCAAGGTTTCAAGTTAACACAAGTGTGCCTCGGCTAAAGGATCAGCAACCTCCACATGGATGCTCGGCTAAAAAATGCCTTTCTGACTTGTCCTTTCACCGCCCGGAAGGGGCACATATTTCAATGTATGCCTTAGCGATAGCCCTCGTTAATCGCCACCTTACAAAACTGGCCTATGCAACAATTATTTCATAATATCAATCTTGCATATTACCCAGGACTTCTCTTGGCAAGAGATAGTATTCCAACTTGGTGCGTGCGTGAAAGCGGAGACAAGCATATCTTTTCCATGGGAGTATACCTTGTCTCAGGATCACTAAGCAAGCGCAAAGATAATAGATGGACCTTTCATTCCCATCCTCATCATCTCTTGTGCTAACGGGCAGCCGATGGACTCTAGGGTGCCGATATGTATAATTTCAATGGCCTCCCGACATAGGCGGAACTAACACTAGAGGGTTAGCTATGACCTGTTTTATTCGGTCAATATAGAGTTAATGCTTGATGAGTTTGATTTCACCTCATAATTATTAGTCTTTTTGCATGCAGTTTCATATATTTTAGTCATTTTTTATTTGATTTTTGGTTAGTTTTTTATCTTGGAGCGGGTAAGGCGGTTTCGTGGTGTTGTTTTGCAGGAATTAAGGATAAAATGCTCAAGATTGACCATGATGGAGCTTGCATGAAGAATATGGCTTGAAAAGTGAAGAAAATGAGACAACGAGAGTCCATCGCCTAGCCGTGATGACCATCACGGCACGTGATCGAGCAATAGCGAAAATAAAGAAGGCAAAAGTCAAAAGCTGGTCCAGGCCTGAAGTCGTAATGCCCATCACGGCCGTGACATGTCAGCTGAACCAGACCCTCAGCAGGCGAACTGGTCACGACCTAGCCATGATGAGCATTATGGCGTGGCAGACCAACCCGGTGAAGAAACGCCCATGGCGAGAATCCGTCACGGCCGTGGCCCGCGCATTACTGGATGCGAAGCAACCGAGATTTGGATATGAATTTATGTTAGATTGGGATTCTAACTTCCCTAATCTATAAATAAGGCATCACGGGCGAGATGAAGGAGCCGAACTTTTTGGGCTCTGCTGCTCTTAGGCTATAATTTAGGATCTGTCTTGTCACTCCTCTCTTCTCTTATTTTTATTTTGATGTTGTTGTTAACCAAGCTTGTCATCACCATGACAAGGCTTGAGTAGTAGTTTAATTTCTAGGGATTGGGGCTATGCCCAAGGTTTGTTATGGTAATGAATTGATGTTTTATCTTTGATAATTGCGAGTTTGCTTTAGATCTGATTTCTAGTGTTTTAATTACTCGTAAATTCGACGGTCGCTTATTTGCGTGACGTAGATATTCTAAGGAGGAACCTAGCCGTGAACTTAGATATCGGATCTATAGAATCAGACTTAGGACTGAAATCACGAGAGTTAGAAGCCGTCCTTCGAGGATTAACGAATTGTCACGAACGCATAGGGTCCGATCTAGATTTGACTACCCACGAGTAGGGGTTGGTTTTAATTGGGGCGCGGTTTTGTAACCCGAGGGGAGCATTAACTATTTTAGGATAACTTGCGCCTTCAAGGCAATTTCGATAATTAACAAGGGGTTAGTCGGTTTAGTAACATAAACAATCTTGTTGGTAACCCAATTCCTAGGAATCACCTTAGATTTGAAAAACCATAAATTGATTTACTTACTTTTTACTTGATTTGATTTTGAGTTATCTCTTATTTCAAATATCAAAAACCTTTTCAAAATCTTTTTCTAAAGTCCAGTTTAGTCAATTTGATAATTAGTTGCGATTTGAGATCCACGGTCTCTATGGGATCGATATCTTTTTATTACTTGGCGACGAATCCATGCACTGTAGAATTTAGCACATCAAGTTTTTGCGCCGTTGTTAAGGTTGTGCTTTCTTGAATCTCAATTTAATTTTTGAATTGATTTTTCTGGACTTTTATTTTTATTTAATTTTTATATAAAAAAATAAAATATTTCATCTCTTTTCCTTTTAGAGTATCTATCTCTCTGTGTTTTTCTATTTTATGCAAAGATCCCTAAGTCTTGGAAGCCATATTGAGGTTGACCCAAATTGAGAGGACCTTTCATAGGCGTAGGAGACTACGAGAGAGAGAGGGGGTTGATTCCCATTCCACTCATGGCGAATCTACAGGATACGAAAGCATTGAAGGACTACGCAGCCCCAAATGCTGGGGTTTGCGGCCCCAGGATTGCTTGGCCCAGAGATCGAGGCGGAGAACTACACTATACGCCTATCTTGATTAGCATGATTAGGCAACATCAATTCGGAGGATTGCCCTCGGAGGACCCGACCGATCACGTGGAGACATTCTTGGAGTCCACCGATGCAATTAGGATTCATGGTGCCCGAGTCGATGCTATACGTTTGAGGTTATTCCCCCTCCTCTCATTTGGAAAGGCCAAGGCTTGGTTGAAGCAAGTTCCGCTAATACCTTGTCGACTTGGGACCAACTAGAGCAAGCATTCTTGGAGAAATTCTTTCCTCCATCCAAGGCTTACCTACGAACCCAGATCATCGGCTTCTTTCAAAAGGACGAAGAATGCTTATCCGAAGCTCGGGATCGCTACAAGGGATTGCTGAGTCTTGCCCACATCATGGACTCGAGAGGTGGTTGTTAGTGCACACCTTCTACAATGGATTGGACTATTCTTGAAGGTGTCACTTGACTCCGCAGCTGGTGGAGCATTTATGAATAGGCCTACGGTGAGGCATTCAACATCATTGAAACGTAGCCACCAACTACCACCAATGGGGCTCGGAAAAAGGTAATAACCGAAAAAGATTTAGGGGTAAGTTTGAAATGAATAGCCTGATCTTATAATGTCTAAAATTGACTCATTGAATAACGTGAGTTCAATAGGTGCTAACGTGAGTTCAATAGGTGCTACTAACATTGTTTGTGAGATTTGTGGAATGCGGGGACATGACATAATGGAGTGCCCACGTGGTATTGCTCATGGATCCCGTGGCAGGGGAACAAGTGAACTCTTGTCACAACTTCTACGACCACGAACCCAAAGTTGCCAAATTATGCTCCTCCAAATGCTTACAACCAAGGAAGGAAGAGCGGCCCTTACCACTCCCTACGGGAACTACGACAACACTCTGAACCATGAGTTCCAAGAAGGTCAAGGTAATAGGAAACCCGCATCGGGGTATCCTCAGGTACAAAATTCTAAACTCGAGTCTCTATTGGAAAGTTTTGTTGAAACTCAAACAAAACAAAATGAAGAGTTTAGACAACAAGGTAGGGCGGTTGATGAGGCAATAAAAGAGCTAGCATCTAAGGTAGACAACTTAGCCATCCATAACAAGATGCTAGAAACTCAGTTACCCAACAAGCCAGCACATACTCTAGACCTAAGGGTACGATTCCGGGAGAACCCGAAGTTAATCCCCATGAACATTGTAATGTCATATACTTGAGGGATGATAAGCTTGGGGTAGCTGAATGTGAGGAGGACATTAGCGAAGATGAAGAGCCAGAACCAAAGTATGTCCCTCCACCACCCTACCAACCCCTAATACCTTTCCCACAAAGGTTGGTCAAGAGAAAGCAAGTAGAAGTAGAAATTAAGAGCTTAATTGAGGAGCGCAATGTCATAAAAAAAATCTAATATGCCTCCTAAACTAAAAGATCCAGGTAGTTTCTCTATTGCTTGCCCAATTAGAGAAGTGAAAATAGGCCAAGCCTTATGTGACTTAGGGGCTAGTGCAAGCTTGATGCCGATGACTATCTTGGAGAGGTTGGGAACCAAGGAGTTGAATCCATTCAAATTCTCCTTACAATTTGCGGATGGCTCAACTAAAATCCTCTAGGCATACTAGAGAATGTTCCCGTAAAGGTAGGGAAATTTTTCATCCCTACCGATTTCCTGGTATTGGATATGAGCAGGGAATTCTAAATTCCCCATCATTCTAGGAAGGCCTTTCTTGGCCACCGCTGGAGCGATAATAGACGTAAAGAATGGCAAACTCTCTCTGAATGTAGAGGAAGGTAGGGTAGATTTTGATTTGACTAACTCATAAAACAACCCTCCTTTTGAGAGTCATGTGTGCAGGATCGATATAATGTCTCCAGAGGTGAAAGAAGAGCTCAACATGGAAGCAACTCCGAAGATTTGCATGACGAATGATGCACCCAGTAGTGATGAAGTTGGAGTTGCTCATCATGTGGAAACAAAACTTCCAGCCGGGGAGGAGTAAGGCGGGAAACTTCGAGAGCGAAAAGAGCAAAGCGGAGCGCAATTGGCCAAATGAGCAAAATCGGCTCTTTGAAGGACTCCCATGGAAGAAAGTGTTCCTGCACTTTACGCCATGATTGACCCGGTTGATTGAAAGAAGTATGGTCAAGCTTAAGAGCAGTAAATAAGCGTTTCTTGGGAGGCAACCCAAGTTTTCTTTCCCCTTTTCCATTTGTTTTTGAATTTAACTCTTGAATAATTTGAGAAGATCAAGAGGAAAAAGATCATAAATTAATAGATTTACCAAGTGTTTCCAGGTTCTGAAGGAAGGAGGAGCAAAAGGCAAGGCCAAATACGGTCGAAGTCATCACGCCCGGTAGTGTGAGTGGTCACGGCCGTGATGAACTACCAAAAGATTACCGGAAAGGATCACGGCCAAGCCGTGATATCCATCAAGGGTGTGATGAAAAGGACCATAAAGTCATAGTGTATCAAGGCCCAGCCGTGATGGTGGTCACAAGTAGTGACACATTTTTTTCAGCATCTCTATGATTGGCATGTGAGCCAGCACCCGCTACCACCTCGGTGAGTTGTTCCATTTTTCTCCTCTCTCCGACTTGATTATTTACATTGGGGACAATCTAAGTTTTTAAGCTTGGGGTAGGGGTATTTTTGCAAAAAAAATTTCATTTTTGCATTTTTCATGTTGCATTCATATAGGCATAGTTTTGCATGATCACATGATTAGATTGCCCCCTTGCTTAGATTATGCATCCAATTGTGAGAACTTGGTGCCAAATAAATTGAGATAGTGAATTTTTGAACCCAATTTTTTTTATTCTTGTGATAAGGCTAAAAATAAAAATTCTTGAGATGATCTTTTGATAGTTGATAATTATCTTAAGGTTCCTTAGATTTGTGTTTCTCATTGATTCTTAAACTACTAAATGTGAGATTTTTGAGCCAAAAAGGGGTACTCACTAAACCTACCCCATTCTTTGTGATAGAGTGTTTTATTCCTCTTGGATTGTATTCTCTAGAACTTGGCTTGAAACCGTTTTGAAGCTTAAAATTTTTTGAAAACATATTTGAAAATGATTGAGGCACTAGGTATTTTTCCGGCATTCTGAGCTTTAATTGATTAAATGCTACCCCTTAGTTGCCCAATTTTGAGCCTAAAAGAATAAAATACTTTTCTTGGTACCTTGAATTATTTTGATGAATGATGCTTGGTTTGGCACCTTTTAAAGTATTGCAAAAATGTTAAAAAGGTAGTTTGAAAAAAAAATTGTGGGATGAAAAAGTTAGAAAAATATTTCTCTTGAATTGAAAATCTCCCTTCTCCAAATAAAGTAATATATATATATATATATATATATATATATATATATATATATATATATATATATATATATATGGAGAAGGGATGACAAAAGAAAGTGAGAAATAAAAATAAAAAGAAAGAAAGGTGGAAAAGTGAACTAAAAAAGTCCAAAAATGTATTTTAGAAGGTTGTCATGCTTTGTATTTTTGATATTTTGTTTAGCCTTCTTGAAATTTCCTTTTCTTGAATTCCCCACCTAACAATTAATACCATGGCCCCATTACAACCAAAATAAAAGACCTCTTGATTCTTATGTGTTTTCATTAATAAAGTAGAGATTTGGTTAATAGTCAAGCTTATGGTAGGGTACCTTCCTTGAGGAAATTGAGCGGGTGTCATATACCCTTAAACACTTGAGTGAGGTGAGAAGAGTGCCCGAATTAGTGAGAGATATGAATTTAGGGAACCTAAGCTCCTAATTGGACTTGAAATTGATTGTCTCTTGGATACTTATTGAATATGCCATTACTTGGATTAGTTACTCGGGTTCTTGGTTCACTATCCATGCTTTGATTGTTTATCTTGGTGGCCTTAGTGATTGCTTGAGGACAAGCAAAATCATAAGCTTAGGGTAGTTTGATAAGTGTGATTTCACCTCATAATTCATTGACATTTTGCATGCATTTTCATATAGTTTAGGCATATTTAATTTGATTTTTGGTTAGTTTTTATCTTGGAGAACGGGTAAGGCGGTTTCGTGGTGTTGTTTTGCAGGAATTAAGGATAAAATGCTCAAGATTAACCATGATGGAGCTTGCATGAAGATAGGGCTTTAAAAGTGAAGAAAATGAGCCAAAAAGAGTCCATGATGACCATCACGGCCTAGCCGTGATCGAGCAATAACTGAAAAGAAAGAAGGCAAAAGTCGGAAGCCCGGTCACGGCCTGAGTCGTAATGCCCATCACGGCGGTGACATGTCGATTGAACCGGACCCTCAACAGGCAGAACTGGTCACGGCCAGCCGTGATGAGCATTACGCTGCAAGTAGCAGACCAACCGGTGAAGAAGCGCCCAAGGCAGAATCCGTCACGGCCTGGCCGTGATGGCCATCACGGCCGTGACGCGCATTACTTGGATCTGAAGTAACCGATTTGGATATGAATTTGTGTTAGATTGGGATTCTAACTTCCCTAATCTATAAATAAGGCATCTGGGCAGAGATGAAGGGAACTGAACTTTTTGGACTGCTACTCTTAGGCTATAATTTAGGATCTCTCTTCTTCTTCCTCCTCTCTTCTCTTATTTTTATTTTCATGTTGTTGTTAACCAAGCTTGTCATCACCATGACAAGGCTTGAGTAGTAGTTTAATTTCTAGGGATTGGGGCTATGCCCAAGGTTTGTTTATGGTAATGAATTGATGTTTTATCTTTGATTATTGCGAGTTTGCTTTAGATCTGATTTCTAGTGTTTTAATTACTCGTAAATTCGGCGGCCGCTTATTTGCGTGACGTAGATATTCTAAGGAGGAACCTAGCGGTGAACTTAAATATCGGATCTATAGAATCAGACTTAGGACTGAAATCACGAGAGTTAGAAGCCGTCCTTCGAGGATTAACGAATTGTCACGAAACGCAAAGGGTCCAATCTAGATTCGACTACCACGAGTAGGGGTTGGTTTAATTGGGCACGGTTTTGTAACCCGAGAGGGAGCATTAACTATTTTAGGATAAATTCGCCTTCAAGGCAATTTCGATAATTAACAAGGGTTAGTCAGTTTAGTAGCATAAACAATCTTGTTGGTAACCCAATTCCTAGGAATCACCTTAGATATGAAAAACCATAAATTGATTTACTTTCTGTTTCTTGATTCTGATTTTGAGTTATCTCTTATTTCAAATATCAAAAACCTTTTCAAAATCTTTTTTTCTAAAGTCCAGTTTAGTCAATTTGATAATTAGTTGCGATTTGAGATCACGGTCTCTATGGGATCGATATCTTTTTATTACTTGGTGACGAATCTGGTGCACTTCCGGAATTTAGCACATCACTGCTCTTCTCCCCATACTAACTCCTCATCATCTTTTAGCTTTAACAACGGAGAAAAGGCTTTCATTTTACCAGTCGAATTCGAAATAAACCTTCGTAGGAAGTTAATTTTTCCAATAAGGCTTTGTAATTATTTTAATCCGAGAAGGCATGGCATCTAACACAGTCTTCGCTTTGTTTTTATCCACTTCAATCCCATGTTTATGTACTAAGAAACCTAGAAAATTGCCAGCCGAAACTCCAAAGGAGCACC
>JAUPTC010002478.1:0-12445 GCA_030762895.1 Sophora flavescens
AAACATCACACTCAAATTGGGTGAACGGCAAGGTAACTCCAATCTGCTCAAACATGGTTTTATATACGTATGTGAAAAAAGGTTGATCTGGAGCAGCACGAAGGATGACGTGTTCACTCTCAGAACACGGCAAACACTCTACAGTGCCACTAGAAGAAGAAACTTTGTTTTTCATGGACAAGAGGGATTCAGAATCCCTAAAGTTTGAATGAAATGCTCCTGCATCCGGCCTTACCTAGAAATACCCAGGTATAGTGATATCTGGGTATGGGACCCTAGGCATCCAATTGGTACCCTTTCGGCGCTTGGAGATGGGTATGGCATTAGGAGCAGTTGAGCTACTCTCATCAGAGGACAAGGAGGCACCATTAGCACCGCCGCCACCACGAGAGGAAGATGGAGAAGGATGAGGAGAACCCCCAATCGGACTGATTTCGGGATCTACGATCTGAACCCCAGAAGAGGCATTCTGGGATACCTAGAATGAAGTATCCATGGATAAAAAATCAGAATTCAAATTGGAAAAAATAGATGAGAAGGACGTACCTCGAGTGGGAAGGGAGTGTGAAAGCTCGGACTAGAAAGGACTCGAGAGTGAAGAAAATCTAAGGCTCGAGGAAGGTAAAACCCTGTGCCAGGGGATCGCTCAATTTATAGAAAAAGCGCAACATCTCAAAAAGAAATGGAACGTTCCTTTTCGCGAATTGATGGTGGTTGTTGGTGTGCGAGAGAAGAGAAACGTCCCTTCAAGTCTGTATGATTCTGGCACTAATAGAAAGGAAACATGTGGCGTAGACGCGTAATATACGTTGTCACCAAGTAAGAGTACGAGCACGCAGCTATAGCGCAGGCCTCGGAAATGATGCCATAAAAGCCACGCTTCACAAGTCAACTTTGCCTTAATAACAAATGGCAACTTCTCTTTTGATCTCGGGAACCCAGAAAGTATGGTCACAAGACTTCGGATGATTACCTCCGCCTCTCTCGACTCAGGCTCGGCTCCTACAAAAAGCTTCAACATATTCAGCTCAAAGCTTGGGGGCTTGTGTGCACTAGCCGAGGTGTAGAGCCCGACTCCGAAGCATGAAGCTTCGACGCCCGAGGTGTTCGCTAAGTTAAAGGATATATATATATATATATATATATACCGGTATGAAAGCTTCCGCCAATTACCTGCCAACTCGAAGGCTAAAGAAGAGACCAAGCTCCTGAGCTCGGTCACCGAGGATGAACGATTGGTCGAGGTACAAGATCGATCACTAAGATTATGGTAAAAAGGGGGAGAGAACCTACACCATAAAACTTAGACTCTCCAAATAAGGTTTCTAAAAGGCCAAGCTCGGCTAAAGTCATGAAAACTTTTACGCTTTACTAGCTCAAAGCTGGGGGTTGTGGTAACGCCGAGGAGCAAAACCCGGCCACCGAGCTTGGATACCCGATCCAATCCTGATATTAGGGATAAGATATTGATATTATCTTTAATAATCATGGTATTATCTCAAATAACCTTATCCGGTTAAGAGATCAATTTAAGATACTGATATTATCTTTATCAATCCTGATATTATCGTAAATAACCTTATCGGTTAAAAGATATAATATCCCTTTAAATTAAGGAAATCACATCTCAAAGAAGATTTAAGAGATAAAAGGAAATATATCCGCATCTCTTAAAGATATGGGGATCCTATTATCAAAGGAGGAAAACCCAAGAGAGCAGACACTTTCACCAACCCCAAGTGACTCTCCCTTAAAGCGTATTAGAGAAACTAGCTCGACCAAGAGACTATTGAAGAGTCCTTGCTCACTGGTATTCATCAGATACAAGATTAGGGGATTGAGATCACCGTATGGCCAATGGTTGAACCTAGAACTACGTCTGGCTTTGATTCCCATTGGGACACGTAGGACCGAAATACAATATTTTGTCAAGCCATAATCTAAAACAACCCCCATTGTTCACACTTAGTTTGACGTTCTACGGCGAGATTCCGACAAGTCGGATCTCGGCATGAACAAATACCCAAAACAAAAAGGTAATCCCATGATGTTTTTATTTTTAAAAGAAAAAAAACACCATGAGTATTGTCTAAATGAATAACATACCTAGGTTTTTTTCTGTTAAATTTTAATATGTATAACAAGTGGATTAGCATTAATTATTTATTAAATTATAATTAAATTATAATATATCGTTATAATATTAATTCCTAATTAAGTAACCAATTGATAAAATAGTTGTTGGGTATTTACTAAAGAATGACCCTATGATGGGACGGGTCATATCTAATATTAACCCATCGGAGAGTGTCCCTACTCTCTGCGTAGGTTATAAGAATAGCCTCCCCATTAGGCATTCTCAAACCAGAACACGAACCAAAACTTACGAAAGAGAGGAGTAACCTCTCATCTTCTCCAACATTCAAACTGTCATCTTCTTCTCATCCTTTGATCTACCGTGATGGATTCTGCGAATCTCCAGGTATGAAATCCTCCTCTTTTACTTTGATTAACATGAGAATGACATGCTATGATTTGTATCCGTATGGTATTTAGATTGTATGTTTTCTTTCAATTGGTATCGTAGCCTTGATAGATACATGTTATAGCTGTTTAAAATTGTTAGGAATTTTCATATCATGTTATATCAATATGAAAATTGTAAGTTTTCCTTCAACAACTTTCGTTTTCATACTTGTTCTTCAAAATTAAACTATGATTCTGGCCAATGATTTGAAAATTGTTTAAGGGCTTTTCTTTCTCACATGTTATTCAGATAACATACTCGAAAACGTTGGATTTCATTAAATAAAACGTGAGAAATCGTTGTTTTTCGCTTTTCCCTTTACGTGAAACGGGTTCAATCGCCCCGATTTTTGCTTCGCCTCGCGATTCTGGGTTGGAATTCAGTTAGCCCCGCGAGAGTTATTCGCCTCGCCGAACCGAAAGCCGAGGAAAAACGGTGAAATTGTCATCTTCTCTGGTTAAGCCCCGTGTCACATTTCTGCCGGTAGCGACCGAGGAGAAGTGACGATTGTCCGGAAAAATGAGAGGTCTGCAGGTGCGCCTCGCGAACTATTTTCACTCACCTGTGACCCAGAAGGCTTATTCTTCGAAGAAGAATGAAAGGGTCTGGGGTGGCCTCATGTACATGCTCTCGCATCGCGACCAGAAGGCTTGTTCTAGGAAAATGAAAGGTTTCGAGGTAAGCCTGTGGTTCTTTACTCGCCTCGCAGTGATGCGAAAGACCAAGCGTTTGTATTTTCACAAGATTGCGCCTCGCGGGATGCCTCTCGCCTCAGGAATATTTTTATGGTTAAAACCAGAAGAAAAAAAAAAAATATTATTTGTAATACTGTACTCTAAGGTTTTTGATCTAAAATTTTGAGATTGTTCTCTACTTTTTGTGACACTTTGATATGTTATACTCTCCTTGATCATGTGTCATATAGATGGAATTAATTTTAGAGCCTTATGTGAATTAAGTTGTGTGTTACATCTTTCATTTGTTATACAAATTAATTATTCTAATGTATAATTGTAGCATGATTATTGATATTGTATGAGTTATGAACTCACCTATCGTGGAGTATAATTATACAAAATTTGTGTTGTTAAACAATTAATTATTCTAATGTATAATTGTAGTATATTTTTTGATATTTTGTATAGTTATGAACTCACTATAAGTAGGTATAATTATACAAAATTTATGTTTGTTAAATAATTAATTATTCTAATGTGTTATATTTGTATTATATTAATAATAATTATACTACTATCAGTCTTATTATTAATGTAATTCGTTGTTATACATTGTACTATTGTCTTAGCTTATGTCAATTATGGTTTCAAGTACCTATCGGTATTAGAGAATTTTGGTGATGTAAGTTTTGTACATTGTATTATTCTTCTTATTATATTTCTTTATTATGATTAGGGACCCTTAGGCGGAATTATAATGAATAAGAAAATTTGTATTATGGGCAAAGGTTAGGTGAACATATATAGAATCATATTCACCTTCAATTCTTAATGATTCCTTATTCTATGTTTTATGTAAGACCTCCTTCCCAATTACGTCAAAACTCTAAATGGGACAAAATTAGGGAGGCCCAGCAAAGAGACTCGACTTGGATATGGCCTTGAGGGAAGACAAGCTAGGCTCTTCATAAATGAGTCTCCTGGACCTGAGGTTGCTTATGAGAAATGGGAATACTCTAATAAGAGTGTGCATGAAAGTGATGAAAGTATACTATGGAAAAATCCATCAGTGAGTATCTTAGAAGTAGAAAATGCTAAAGAATATCGAGAAAGGCTGTTGGGGAGAAATTCCTGACTTTTGAGAAGACTCTAACATGCTTTGAATCAATGTCATTGATGTTCCTCCAAATAGTGGTGTTGATTCGGTGCAACCATTCATGTTGTGAATTCATGGGGGGGTTCCTGAAACGAGAAACCAAGTGATCTTGAGTCCAAGATTATAATGGGAGATGGAGTGGAGTTTACATTATTGACATTGGGATTGTTTCTTTCTTTTGCCTCGGACATAATTTTGCTTTTAAAGAATCTTGTGTAACCTTCTATGAGAGAGACTTATGTTGTTTCAGCCTGGATAAATGTGGTTACCTTTTAAGTTTCGTGAAGGGAAATTGCTTGTTTATTCGGGTCCATTTCCGTTGGTTGGGGAATTTCTACGTGTTGGCCTTTATATGTTAGATACATGACATATCTGTTAGTATTGGGAAACAAACGCGGTAGGATTAATGAACAATCATCTATGTTATGGCATCGGCGTTTGGGGCATATTTCTAGGCCAGCATTGAGAGGCTAGTCAGGGAAGATATTCTCCATGATCTAGACTTCTCCATTTTTTACATGTGTTGATTGCATCAGAGGGCAAATTTCTTGCAAGGTTAGGAATAAAGCTGCAAATAGGTGTGACGATGTGTTAGGTTGATTCACAGGCACAGTAGACCTATTACACCCCGTTGCCATGGGTGGATATGGGTATTTTATTACCTTTATAGATGATTTCTCGAGATATGGATGGATAGATCTTAAGAAAAGTCTAGTTCTCTAGATAACAAATCCTTTAAAATTTTATGTTGAGTTGAAAAGCTGGTAGGAAAATAAAATGTGAAAGATACGACAGAGGTGGAGAATTCTGTGGTAGATATAATGAGACGGGTAGAAACCCGGGACCTTTCCTGGTTTCAGGAGAAATCTGGTGAAGCTCAATACACATGCCAGTACTCCTGAGCAAAATGGAGGTTGGGAAATAGCACACTTTGGAGATGGTAAGATGTATGTTGGGCCATTCATCATTTGCCCAGATTTCTTTGGGGAGATGCCTTAAAGCTGTGTCAACATTCTAAATCAAGTATCGGCAAGTCTGTAACAAAACTCTATGAGCTCATGAGTGGAAAGAAGCGAGTTTTGAAACATTTTCGTGTATGGGGTTGTAAGGCGAGTTAGACCTTATAATCCTGATCCTAGGCTTGATCTTAAAGGCTGGTAGGGCTCTTTGTTAGCTGTGGGTTCGGGTAGCGGATTCTATTGTCCATCTCCCTATGCGAGTCGTCGAATCGATCGGCGGTTTTCTTTGAGGATGACTTGGATAGTGGGGTGATGTACCACGACCGATTATTCTTAAAAAGATCGCACCATTGTTCTATGCAATTGTTCCTTTTCCTCTGAGAGGTTTGATTAAATTTGATGGTGTTGATGATCTTCACCTGAAGATGGTGTGGGCAAGCATCTAGATGAACAAGAACATGATCTTGGTGTTGATGAGAATTCCTTGAGACGATCTCAAAAGTGCAAACCTTCCATACGAGATAATTATGTTGTATATCTTGGGTGCTTCAGTTTGACCTCAATGATGATGATCTATTACCTTTGAGAGGACGATTTCTCTCTCATACTTGATTGAGTGAATACTATGCATGATGAGTTGTCTTCTATGTCTCATAATGTGTTTGGAGTGGGAGGAATTGCCGATAGGTTGTAAACACATTGGATCTAAATGGGATTTCAAAACCAAGCGTACTCCGGATAGTAAAGTTGAGAAAGTATAAAGCCCAGTTAGTAGTAAAGGCTAAACCAAAAAGAAGGCATTGACTATAAGGAGACCTTCTCACTGACTCTCTGAAAGATTCATTTCGAGGTTGTCATGGCTTTGGTAGCTCATTTTGATCTAGAACTTCACGGATGGATGTGAAGCGGCATTTCCGAATGGAGACCATATTGAAGATGTTTACATGGTTGGCTGAAGGTTTTACCCCTGCCCAGAAACGAGGCAAAGAGCACTTGGTTTCCCAGCTGAATATCTATTTATGGTGAAACAGGCCTCGAGCGATGGTATTTGAAGTTTGGTCGAGGTTGTCACTTCTCCGGCTTCAAAGAAAATGCCTCCAGTCGGTCGTTTGCTGAAGCTTGTGAGGAGTAGATTCATCATTCGTTCTATGTGTTGATGATATGCTTCTTGCTAAGCGGTTGTGTTAAATCCTGCTGAGACAAAACTCATGTTGAGCAACCACTTTGATATGAAAGACCTGAGTGATATTACATTGTTTTAGGCATCCAGATTTATCTTGATAGGTCGCGTGGTGTTCTTGGATTGTCTCAAAGGATATATTGAAAAAGGTCCTCAAAGGTTTAACATGCATTCTTGCTCCCCATGTCTTTGACGGTTCAAAGGGTGAAGAAAATTCTCTAAAATCTGATGTCCTCAAAATGATGTAAGAAATAAATTAAATGAAAAGGTCCCGTACTGCTTAGGCCCGATTGGCAGTTTTTTGTCGCCCAGTTTGCCCGTCAGGTATTGCTTTTCTTTTGTAAATGCTTAGGGAGATGCTTGAGCAACCCGGGTTGAGTCATTAAGCGTAAAAAAGGTCGTGAGATATTTACGAGAACCAAAGATTTATGTTGGCTTAAAAAGTGATCCTTCAAGTCAGTTGTCCCGATTTTGATTTTCAGTTGTTGCACGAAAAAATCTCCTACGACTATCTTTGTAGATGTGCGGAAGCTATTTCTTAGAAAAGTCAAGCAGAGCGCACAGCTACTTCTACCATGGGGAGGAGTATGTTGCTTCTATGAGGCTACTTGTCAAGCCATGTGGGCTGAAAAATTTGATTTCTGGCTTTCATATTGTTTGAAAGCATCTAGAAACTTGTGATATATTGTGACAATCTCTTCTTCGTGAACTTCTCTCATAACCAAAATAAGTCGCTTCTCGCACTAAGCATTTTGATGTGAAATATTTGTTAGTTAAGAGAAGTTCAGGAGTTTGAGACTAAGTATTGGCATATTGATACGGAAACATGCTTCGTGATCCCAACCAAGGAACGCTATTTGGAATATTCCAGGAATCACTTTATAATTCATATGGGCTTAGTTAAGTCTTTTGTTGTATTTGGTTAAGTAGGTAAAACCATTATTTGCCCATTATCGTTTTTTATGAGTATGTAAATTGGCGTCATTCTTGGTTTCATATCTAACATAGCATTTTAGATGCTTGGACCATCTTTTGGTGCATATTTCTCTTTATTAATTATATGCAATTTTATCTTAATCAATCTTTATGTGAAATGAGTCTTTGCATGTATGATTTACTTCACTATCGGATACTATTTCTGCATTGGTAAAGCTTGTGTCTTATCTTCTTGGTTAACGATGTGTTTAGATGAAGTAAGCCGAGTGTTTCTCTTTAATAATTGAATAATGCTATCCGAGTGGGGAGAATGTTGAAAATTTTAATATGTATAGGTGGATTAGCATTAATTATTTGATAAGTATAATTAAATTATAATATATCAGTTATAATATTAATTCCTAATTAAGTAACCAATTGATAAAATAGTTGTTAATTATTTACTAAAAAAGAATGACCTTATGATGGGATGGGTCATATCTAATATTAACCCATTGAGAGGTCCCTACTCTCTGTGGCGTGCGATTATTAATGGCCTCCCATTAGGCATTCTCACAGTCAGTAACCTGTGAACCCAAAACTTACCGAGAAAAAGAGGAGTAACCCTATAAATCTTCTCAAACGATAAAAATGTTCATCTTCTTTAATCCTTTACAGTCCCAGTGATGGATTAAAATCTCCAAGGTATGAAAGAAAATCCTCTTTACCTAAGTTAACATGAGAATGACATGCTATGATTTGTATCTGTATAGTATTTAATTCATCATTTCTTTCATTTTTCATCTATATAGAGACATATAGATTCATATTTAATTCAATTATCATTTTTGTATAGTTGATTTTGGCATCGAATTATAATAAAATAATTTGCTCACTAATTTAGCTCTTGCTTTTACCACCATATAGGATGTGATAACCTAGATTCGAAAATACTTCCGTTTATTAAAAGCTTAATTTTTTCTTTACCTTCAAAAAACATTCCATCTAAATTCATAGATGTGCAGCTTTTGCAAAAAGAATATTATAATTAAATATTCAATATATTCTTAAAATAGTCAATTCATATTTTTTTTATAAGTCAAAATGTATATTGATTAGAGGGTATAAGGGGCACTTAACTCATAAACACAAGAACAACCAAGTAAAGGTAAAAACAATGTAATAGATATTGAAAGATGACTGCAGCATGATCTGCCAACTTTAACTTCAGAGAAAAACACCAAACCTGTGAGAAGTGTTCTCGGAATGACTATAAGCCAGATAAATTCATGGCTAATAACTACTAAATAATAAAATGGGTTAAATTACCTTGTACTCCATTCAATGCATTCTTTGCTTATAAAAAAAACCTGACCCAGTGGCTTGTATTTGGAGATGGAATTAAATATTCAATATTTCTATTAAAAGTCGACTATATTTTTTTGTAAATTAAATATATATTGGTCAGGATATAAGGGATACCTGTAAATACCTATTTATAATATTACTTAATATATATATATATATATATATATATATATATATAAATAATAATAATAATAAATAAAAATTAATATGAAAACTAAAAAATTATCCATGATTTGGCCCATATCCTTTAGCCCAACCCACTTACATAATCTCATCTCAAGTAAATAAAAGGCTCATAACATTAAAAAATAAAATAATAGAGAGCACCCGAATGTTGAAGAAGCGACCCAATGAGTAAAAGCCAAAAGTTTTAATGCCACATGAGAGGGAAAAACAAGTGGACCTTCACCAAAATGTTGAGTTTGAAAATGAAACATGAAAATGGAAAATTTGCCTTTCACCAAATGCAAATCAAACTCAATGGAGACTTGACACAAAGGTAAAATACACCAATCTTGAGAAAAGTCATGCAGCCAGCATCGAGGCAAAACAAAGAAAGTAGAGAAGGACTTGGCTCTGCTGACTAAAGGCGGCTTTGGGGACTTGATTCTTGGTTTTATATGCCCTGTTGGTGAATATAAGAAATTAGCAATCAGTGGAAAGGGGGGAGACGATTTTGGGGACATCATTCCGGCCATCATCCTCGGCTACTCAGAAAAATCCACCATCTTCCATTTTCAATTCATAATCCCCGTCACACTTTTCTAAATCGAAGAACAAGAATTTAAACCTTACGTAAGCAGAAAAGTGAAAAAAAAGAAGAAAGGTTACCTCTGTCCTATCGTCCCTGGCCGTAGCCGTCATTCCGCGTCAACACTCGCGCCAGCGCCATCTCGGCCACCGCAGGTTATGCATACGAGGCGACGTGAGCCTCGGACGTCATTGTGATCGCAGCGCAATTCCCACCCCGCGCACCGGATATCGTTCTTCTCTGCCGTTCCCACACCTCACCTTTGACCCAGTCTGACACTACTCGCAGCCTCTTGTATGCAGTCAGCATCTCAAATGCATTCAGTAGCCACCACAATTAGATTTCCCCGCATGAGTAAGCATTCAGCTGGGTTCTCCTTGATTACCAAACCATGCCGCACTTGCCAGCCTAGTTCCTCCTTGTAGTCGCGACCCACACCGAGCGTCCAGCTCAATCATGGCGTCGCCTCGCGCCGTGCTCGCATCCACGCCGTCCTCGCCCCTGTGCGGGTCTACCTCTGCATGAACTGCTTAGTTTATCTCCTTTGTTGGTAATGTAGAAAAGAAGAGAACCCGGCTTTGTGTTGGTTTTTTAACGTTATTTTCATTTTTATATGTTATGTGAATTGTTAGTTTATTTGGGTCGGAGTTGCTTGGGCCGTGTTTTTGCTTTTTTTTTATTTGGGCCAAGTTCCTCAAGAAATTGAAGATACCAACTATAAAAGTACAAAAATGCCCAGAAATCTGTATAAAAATAAAAACAAAATGAAAAATCCTTTTTTTAAAAGAATTAATTCACCCTACAATCTAAGCCTTTAGTCATAGTTTTTGTCCTCAAGTGTCATATGAATTGTAAGGGTTCACCGTATGGCTTGACTATCTTTAACCTGTGCGAAAGTGAATTATCTTTGCCCCAAAAAAATAATATCGTTAAATGTTTCAATTTACTCTTTTTTAACAAGAATTTTATTCATTTATAAAATAATCTTTTAAATTCACGTAACAATCTACGACATTGATAAATTTTCATCCTCAAGTGTATATAATTCATAAGAATTCTGCTTGTCTCATTTATTTCTCATTTTATTGCAAGAGTGAATTTATTATATTAAAATAATAAAAATGTTTTCAATTTATATTTTTACAAGATTTTATCAAGAACATGATAGAAAAAATCTCTTTTTAATTCAAACGTCTTGACGTTGGTCTTATGATTTTCATTCTCAGTGGCGTATGATTGTGAGTTTATGAGTAACCCTTATCATTATCTTGAGCTCTCTCGTGTAAGTGAATTTATTTAGCAATAAAATCAGCTTTTTTAAATAAAATAAATAAATCCAATCTTTATCAACAAACAAAGTCAAACTTTTTCCTAAAAAGACTCGTGGTAGATTGAGTTTCCCATGTTTTAGAATCGTAGGAGCAGAATCAGTATCTTGTTAAGCCAAAAACTAAATTTTATTTTTTTGTGTGTCTCTTTTCATGTTAAAATAGTAATCAAAATAATTAACTTTTATTTTCAAGGGATACTCTATGAATAGTGTTATATCTAGTCCCCTAGATTTGAGGTTACCTTGTGGACTCATATGCCATGTTCAACCTCATTTTAGTTTTATAAACAATAAAATTTAAAAATATAAAATTAATAAAAATTTAAAATACAAATAATTATTTCTTTCTTGTAAATAATTTTTTGGGGCAAATAAATATTAAAAGGTTATTAAAATGTTTGCACAATTAACTTGAGGTACCCTTTTTAAACGAGGCAATGTAGGTGCCTAGCTTTGCTTCACACTGCATCTTGAAGGCTCCTAGGACTCAAATCTATCTTTTAGGCCAGTTTTGTGAAATTAATGATTTTTCCAAATGTTTTTGTCCAAAAATAAATATTGATGACGACTCCTCTGTTTTTACCTCTCTTTTCCACGACTCACAGAATTAGACGGTTTGTGACAATACCCAACACGTATCAAAGAACAAACAAGTAAAAGATTGAAACAATATAAGTAGAGATATTTGAAACATGAGTTGCTAGCATTGATATACAAACTACAAACCAGAAGAAAACACAAGCAGCATACAGTATTGCAGAGACAAACTATAAAATAAATTAATTCATATTCGCTAACTACTAAATGATCAAAATGGGTTAGTTATACTTCATTCAATACATTTTTTTGTTTATAAAAAAACGATGAGTGGCTTGTAGACGGTGATGGAATTATTACTTTTTATTTGCAGGTGGAATTATTACTTAGAGATAATAGTTAATGATGAAATGAGAAGCTAGGTTAGGACGTAGGGATGCTGAGAGTTAATTTAGACAATATATAAGATAAAGAAAATGATTGCCGGAAGAACTCTGCAGCTTTTATACAAGTTTATGCTCAATCATGAACAAGATCATGACAAGAGAAGAATTGCATGTCTGTTCCGTCAGCGTGGAAAATAGTTTGCCCTTTGATTTATAGTATTATTTTATAGTTGTATTTAGGAGTATCCATGATTCACATGGAGACACAGAATCCCATCAATCCAACCTAACCCTTATTTTGTGGGTTGTTGTGGTGATTTGATTGGGTTTGATAAAAATAAAGATGATCCATAGGTATAGATTGGATAGTATCTTTCAAAATTATAAACTCACTCGGCCCGGGTTCAGTATGGATTTGATGACTTTTGCTTTCTTATGATAATAATTAGACTTTTAATTGATGATAATGACTTTTGACTTTTAAACTTTTAGTTGAAATAATTTATAGTTTAGACTTTTAGCTTGATTACTTTACATCATAATGTGATTTTCGTTTTAGTTGTGGATAATTGATGGTCTAGACTTTTGTCCTCTTATCTATAATTTGATGTAATTGGGTTTTAAACAGGATTTATTTTATAATTAAGCCTTTTTATCTT
>JAUPTC010002479.1:0-12444 GCA_030762895.1 Sophora flavescens
GCATCAACTTTAAAAGATCCCGTCTTTGTAATGCGGCCGGCTAACCAGACATCCTCGCGGTCGATGTCTGACGGAGGACTTGATGGTGTGCCCTCAGGCACCTCTCCTCTTTCAATCCTAGCAGAGTGCTCTTCCTGCTTCACCCTCAGCCTATCCGCCATCATCTCCTTGATCCGAGTCTGGTACCCACCCTGAGACATGGTGTGGCGATGGACGTTCTTCACCTGATTCTGCCGACCCTTATCTGCCTTAGCCTATTCAAACAAAAACACATAATTAGATACAGTTAAATGATCTATAAGAAGCATACAAAATTAACTTAATCAACCAACCTGAAATTCTCAATCCTGTCGACTCCTAGCAAACATATCCCAAGTATCCTGATCAATCCAGGGATAATCCGAGAACATTTTATCAAGCCGCTTCTTCCCAGATACATAGTACCTGGTAAGATCATGCTTGAACCCATTCCAACGCTTTGATGCCATTTTCATACATTTATGACGATGATCCTCATCATTTGGCACAGTCCAAGCTACCTACATATTAAATACATAACAACTGGATGGATTATAACTCGGATAATTATCTAATAATGTAAATCAAACGAATGTAAAGGTAAAATACCGTGATAGCCTCCCAAATTTGATCCTTAACGTTATGTGGAACGTCATTCCAGTGGTTTTAGTTGATGCTTACGTCTTTCGCTTCGCTTAGAAACACCCACTTATTAAATTCTTTAGCACGGGGTCCCTGGGCATTTAGATTAGCATCGAAGGACACCTCAAGCTTCTGTCCGCTTTGCCTGTCCTTCTCTAGTTTCTTCAACGACGTGGCTCCTCTACCCCATTTCCTATGAGCCTGTGATGTCTGTATGGACAAAAAAAATGATAAAATAGAGGGTTGTAAAATTATAAAATTACATTAAAAAGAAGGACTAAATATAGTATATAACATGTAAACTTACACTAGAATCAGGCGTAGGCACGATCGGGTCCTGCGTAGGCCCCACAGTGTCCTCCTGTGCATGTGGGCTATCCGACTGATCCATATGTATGCATGTTCAGAAACAATATATATTTATTAACATAGGTTATAACTCAAAATAAATACAGAAGTATAACTCAAGCAAATCCCTTCACAAATCAAATTAGTAGGTATATCCTTCACCATACATTTCCTCGTATTCAAACACTTGACACAAGGACAACAGAACATTCCATTACTATTAGGAACATTCCTTTGAGCAAATTCTATAAATTCTCCCACCCCTTCAAATACTCAGCACTAGTGCGCTTACAAACCATCCAACTACGATCCATAACTAGATAGGTTCTGTAGATATACAAAACATATATCCAAGGCGTTTAAAAATTATTTCAAATTTACACCATTTTCAGGATTCTTAAGACAAAAGAAAGAAGCAGATGAAGATAAATTAACAAAACAGAATTCCAATGAGCAATATATTGTTGATGTCACATGCTACAAGCAACTCTAAATTTCTTCCCATTTTAAAATAGGTCATGATAGCAGAAGAAAAACAAGAGAAAACACAAAACCCACGACCAGAAATAGAGACATTTCAAACAACGCAAACTCACAGTTTCAAGTTTCAACTACAGAGACTACAGTTTCAACATACACTCAAAACCAAACATAAAAAATGTGCCCTAAAGACTCACCAGAAATAGGTGCTCGCGTGGTGGCCAACGTTCGATGTGGTTACTGAGAGCAGAGGGACAGGAGAGTTAGTGTGCGTGAAGGGGAAAGAGAGATGTCAAGTTATTGCAAACAATGAGCGGGAAAGACAGAGTTGGGGTTAAGAGTGTACCTCACGGTGGTGGGGAAGAAGCCCTCGCGGTGGTTGCGGTGGAGATGAGCTTGCGATTAGGGCAGAGTGAGAGTGAGAGTGAGAGTTGAGAGTCAGAGTGAGAGTTGAGAGTCAGAGTGAGCGTGAAAAAGAAGAACAGAGACGTAAAGAGCGAAGTGCAGAAGGCGTGCAGGTGTAAACGTTATAATCAAAAACCAAAAATAAAACAACATTTTACGTCAGTTGTTTGTAGCAACTGATGTTAAAGGTAATCTATTTAACGTCAGTTGTCTTAAGAAACCGGTGTTAAAAGTCATTGTTTACGTTATAATCAAAAATTAAAAATAAAACAACATTTTACGTCTGTTATATTAAACAACTGACGTTAAAAATAAATATTTTTTATTTAAAAACACTTTTAACGTCAGCTGATGAAGACAATTGACGTTAAAAGTGTATAAGTTTCTACAAAAACATTAATTCCTTTGACTACTGTGCTACTTACCCATGAGCATTAAGTTTATAGATCAGTTTTCAAGAAAATAATCTAGTCTCTCTCTTCTCTATATAAAGTACCATTCTTCTATATCAGTCTGTAATACAGCCTCTTCTTTTCCTCTATATTTCGTGCGTTTTCTATTCCTTCACAAAATGTCTCTGAGACTTTTGTTATTTCTTCCTATACCTAGACTTAAAGGTCTCAGTCCTAATGTTCAAAAAACTTCTGAGGTTGAGTAAATCACATAACATGGATGGTAAGGTTGTGTAAATCACGTAATGTTATTTACTCACTTTATTTCATCCTAGCCATCCCTTTCACTCTGCTTTGGCCCCAAGTGACTGTGGATTCAAGATGATGCATCAAGGAATTCCAGTGAAGGAGGTGATGCAAAGATCCCTTTCACTTTACTTTTACTGCTAGTGACTGTGGATTCACGATGCATCATGGAATTCAAGTGAAGGAGGAGATGCATCGATCCATCCATTGGAGTTTCTGAGGACAGGACTGAGAAGAAAATGATGTTGAAGCTGAAACTTTGCATCCATTGGAATTTCTGAGGACAGGACTGAGAAGAAAATGATGTTGAAGCAGAAACTTTTTTATATTTTAGGGCTATGTTGCAGAAATTTTTTATATTTTAATCATGTAATTGTAACTTATGAAACGCTTCAATGAGATATGATTTGATTATACATATATAACTTAATTTATGTTAAGTGTTTATTTATTTTAATTTGCACAAGAATTTCTTTACTAATTCAAGCTAATTAATTAAGATTAAAAATAAACTTGTTTAAAAAAAAGTTTAGAAATAAACTGCACTATATATATGGATTGACCCGTGTTAAGAGTGACAACAGGGCATTTCAGATAGGGATATAGGATTATTTACGTCAGCTATTTATTTAATCAAGTAAAAATCACAATTTTAACGTCAGTTGTATAAAAAACTGATGTTAAAAATAAATATTTTAAAAACACTTTTAATGTCAGTTGTATTAAACAACTGACGTTAAACGTGTATAAGTTTCTGCAAAAACATTCATTCATTTGACGACATTGCTACTTACCCATGACTGCTGTGTTACTTACCCATGCACATTGTAGCCTATAATCCTCTTAATGAGCATTAAGTTTATAGATCAGTTTTCTAGAAAATCAGCTAGTCTCTCTTCTCTATATAAAGTATCATTCTTCTGTATCAGTCTGTAATACAACCTCTTCTTTTCCTCTATATTTTGTGTGTTTTCTATTCCTTCACAAAATGGCTCTGAGACTTTTGTTATTTCTTCCTATACCTAGACTTAAAGGTCTCTGTCTTAATGGTCAAAAAACTTGAGGTCGAGTAAATCACGTAACATGGATGGTAAGGTTCGGTGAATCACGTAATGTGATTCCCTCACCTTATTTCATCCCATCCCTCCACTCTGCTTTGGCTCCAAAGTGACTGTGGATTCAGATGGAGTATCAAAGAATTCAAGTAAGGGAGGATATGCATCCATTGGAGTTTATGAGGACTGAGAAGAAAATGATGTTGAGGCAGAAACTTTTTTATATTTTAGTGCTATGTTGCAGAAATTTTTTATCTTTTAATCATGTAATTGTAACTTATGAATCACTTCAATGAGATATGATTTGATTATACATATATAACTTGTTTTATGTTAAGTGTTTATTTATTTTAATTTGCACAAGAATTTGTTTACTAATTCAAGCTAATTAATTAACATTAAAAATAAACTTGTTTAAAAAAAAGGTTTAGAAATAAACTGCACTATATGGAGTGATCTGCATTAAGAGTGACAACAGGGAGATGACAACGAAAGAAATGAGTTTCATAATTATTTACGTCAGCTGTTTATTTAACTGCCGTAAAAATCACACATTTAACGTCAATTGTATAAACAACTGACGTTAAAAGTGTTAAAATCAATATTAACGTCAGTTCTTTATACAACTGACGCAAATAATGATTTAATATTTACAAAACTGGCACCACCTCATTTTTAACGGCAAACATATGGTCAACTAACGTAAAACGTTCCCGTATATTACATTATTTCCACAAGTGTGGGTTAGGCCAGGATTAATAAGTATAAATAGCAGTTTACAGTCGCACAAGCTAGAGAGAAACGGAAATTAGACAACTTTTACAATAATGGTTTTTGCTTTTACATTATTGGGCTTAATTGCTAAACATTATTAATTTTCGGATTTTTCACTCATCCTGACCTTGTTGCCTTGCGCAGGGCATAACTAGAGCTACAGATATCGGATTTTGGGGATCTTGCTGTCCCTAGAAAGATAAGGAAGAGACCTACAATTTCAAGTATCACAAGAATTGTCAAATTAGGCCAAAATCATGGCCAAATTGGGTCCCGAGTTCTCAGGCGCGGATCAGTGCGCAGTCCATGATGTTCCTTCATTTAAATGGGCCTAACTTACTCATCTTAAGCCCAATTAAGGCATATGATACCTTGTTGGAAAGCTTATTCAGTGGCCCTTAATTTGGTCTAGGGTTAGGTCTGGAATAATATGTATAAATAGCAGTTTACAGTCGCACAAGCCAGAGAGAGTTGGAAATTAGACAACTTTTACAATAATTGTTTTTGCTTTTACATTATTGGGCTTAATTGCTAAACATTGTTAATTTTCGGATTTTTCACTCATCCTGACCTTGTTGCCTTGCACAGAGCCTAACTAGAGATCCGGATATCGGAGTTTGGTGATCTTGCTGTCCCTAGACTGATAAGGAAGAGACCTAGAAGTTCAGTTTTCACAAGAATTGTCAAATTAGGCCAAAATCAAGTCTAAATTGGGTCCCGAGTTCTTCTGGTGCAGATCAGTGCGCAGTCCATGATATTCCTTCACTTAAATAGGCCTAACTTACTCATCTTAAGCCCAATTAAGGCATATGATACCTTGTTGGAAAGCTTATTCAGAGGCCCTTAATTTGGTCTAGGGTTAGGTCATTAAAAATAAGAATAAATAGCATTTTACATCCACACAAGCCAGAGAGATACGGAAATTAGACAACTCTTACAATCATTGTTTTTGCTTTTACATTATTGGGCTTAATTGCTAAACATTGTTAATTTTCGGACTTTTCACTAATCCTGACCTTGTTGCCATGCGTAGAGCATAACTAGAGCTACAAATATCAGATTTTGGTGATCTTGTTGTCCCTAGAAAGATAAGGAAGAGACCTACAATTTCAGGTTTCACAAGAATTGTCAAATTAGGCCAAAATCAAGGCTAAATTGGGTCCCAAGTTCTCTGGTGAGGATCAGTGCGCAGTCGATGATATTCCTTCACCTCAATGGGCCTAACTTACTTATCCTAAGCCCAATTAAGGCATATGATACCTTGTTGGAAAGCTTATTCAGAGGCCCTTAATTTGTTCTAGGGTTAGGTCATGATTAGTAAGCATAAATAGCAGTTTACAGTCGCACAAGCCAGAGAGAGACGAGAATTAGACAACTTTTACAATCATTGTTTTGGCTTTTACATTATTGGGCTTAATTGGGCTTAATTGGGCTTAATTGCTCAACATTGTAAATTTTCGGATTTTTCACTCATCCTGACCTTGTTTTCTTGCGTAGACCATAACTAGAGCTACAGATATCGGATTTTGGTGATCTTGCTGTCCCTAGAAAGATAAGGAAGAGACCTACAATTTCAGGTGTCACAAGAATTGTCAAATTAGGCCAAAATCAAGGCTAAATTGGGTCCCGAGTTCTCTTGTGCGGATCGAGTGCACGATCCATCGAGTTCCTTCAATT
Organism: Sophora flavescens; assembly: GCA_030762895.1. Classification (NCBI taxonomy): domain Eukaryota; kingdom Viridiplantae; phylum Streptophyta; class Magnoliopsida; order Fabales; family Fabaceae; genus Sophora; species Sophora flavescens. The sequence goes on from JAUPTC010002479.1 coordinate 6,098, forward strand.
AAATGGGCCTAACTTACTCATCTTAAGCCCAATTAAGGCATATGATACCTTGTTGGAAAGCTTATTCAGAGGCCCTTAATTTGGTCTTGGGTTAGGTCATTATTAATAAGAATGAATAGCATTTTACAGCCGCACAAGCCAGAGAGATACGGAAATTAGACAACTTTTACAATCATTGTTTTTGCTTTTACATTATTCGGCTTAATTGCTAAACATTGTTAATTTTCGGATTTTTCACTAATCCTGACCTTGTTGCCTTGCGTAGAGCATAACTAGAGCTACAAATATCAGATTTTGGTGATCTTGTTGTCCCTAGAAAGATAAGGAAGAGACCTACAATTTCAGGGTTCACAAGAATTGTCAAATTAGGCCAAAATCAAGGCTAAAGTGGGTCCCGAGTTCTCTGTTGCGGATCAGTGCGCAATCCATGATGTTCCTTCACTTAAATGGGCCTAACGTACTCATCTTAAGCCCAATTAAGGCATATGATACCTTGTTGGAAAGCTTATTCAGAGGCCCTTAATTTGGTCTAAGGTTAGGTCAGGATTAATAAGCATAAATAGCAGTTTACAGCCGCACAAGCTAAAGAGAGACGAAAATTAGACAACTTTTAAAATCATTGTTTTTGCTTTTACATTATTGTTCTTAATTGCTAAACATTGTTAATTTTCGGATTTTTCACTAATCCTGACCTTGTTGCCTTGCGTAGAGCAAAACTAGAGCTGCAGATATCAGATTTTGGTGATCTTGCTGTCCCTAGAAAGATAAGGAAGACACCTACAATTTCAGGTTTCACAACAATTGTCAAATTAGGCCAAAAGTCAAGGCAAAATTGGGTCCCGGGTTCTCTGGTGCGGATCAGTGCGCAGTCCTTGGTGTTCCTTCACCTCAATGGGCCTAACTTACTTATCTTAAGCACAGTTAAGGCATATGATACCTTGTTGGAAAGCATATTCAGAGGCCCTTAATTTGTTCTAGGGTTAGGTCATGATTAATAAGCATAAATAGCAGTTTACAGCCGCACAAGCCAGAGAGAGACGGGAATTAGACAACTTTTACAATCATTGTTTTGGCTTTTACATTATTGGGCTTAATAGGGCTTAATTGCTAAACATTGTAAATTTTCGGATTTTTCACTCATCCTAACCTTGTTTTCTTGTGCAGAGCATAACCAGAGCTACAGATATCGGATTTAGGTGATCTTGTTGTCCCTAAAATGATAAGGAAGAGACCTACAAATTCAGGTTTCACAAGAATTGTCAAATTTGGCCAAAATAAAGGCTAAATCGGGTCCTGAGTTCTCAGGCGCAGATTAGTGTGCAATTCATGATGTTCCTTCACTTAAATGGGCCTAATTTACTCATCTTAAGCCCAATTAAGGCATATGATACATTGTTGGAAAGCTTATTCAGTGGCCCTTAATTTGGTCTTGGGTTAGGCCAGGATTAATAAGCATAAGGAGCAGTTTACAGTCGTACAAGCTAGAGAGAGTATGAAATTAGATAAATTTTACAGTCATTGTTTTTCCTTTTACATTATTGGGCTTAATTGCTAAACATTGTTAATTTTCGGATTTTTCACTCATCCTGACCTTGTTGCCTTGCGCAGAGCATAACTTGAGCTACAAATATAGGATTCTCGGTGATCTTTCTGTCCTTAGAAAGATAAGGAAGAGACCTACAATTTCAGGTTTCACAAGAATTGTCAAATTAGGCCAAAATCAAGGCTAAATTGGGTCCCGAGTTGTCTTGTGCGGATCAGTGCGCAGTCCATCAGGTTCCTTCACTTAAATGGGCCTAACTTACTCATCTTAAGCCCAATTAAGGCATATGATACCTTGTTGGAAAGCTTATTCAGAGGCCCTTTATTTGGTCTACGAATTGGCCATGATTAATAAGAATGAATAGCAATTTTCAGCCACACAAGCCAGAGAGAGACGGAAATTAGACAACTTTTACAATCATTGTTTTTGCTTTTACATTATTGGGCTTAATTGCTAAACATTGTTAATTTTTGGATTTTTCACTCATCCTGACCTTGTCACCTTGCGGAGAGCATAACTAGAGCTACAGATATCGGATTTTGGTGATCTTGTTGTCCCTAGAAAGATAAGGAAGAGGCCTACAATATCAGGTTTCACAAGAATTGTCAAATTAGGTCAAAATCAAGGCTAAATTGGGTCCCGAGTGCTCTGGCGCGGATCAGTGCGCAGTCCATGATGTTCCTTCACTTAAATAGGCCTAACTTACTCATCTTAAGCCCAATTAAGGCATATGATACCTTGTTGGAAAGCTTATTCAGAGGCCCTTAATTTGGTCTTGTCACTAGTGGAATAAGGGCTTTTTACGTCAGTTAAAATTGATTTTATACGTCAGAATATTGTCTGACGTAAATACAGCTGACGTTAATAGTTTTGTATTTAACGTCAGTTGTTTAAACAACTGACGTTTAATATAAAACTATTAACGTTAATTCTTTAACACAACTGACGTTAATATTGTTCAAACTATCGTCAGTTGTGTTAAAGATCTGATGTTAAAGTTTTTATTTTGAACGTGAGTTTCCTAATACAACTGACGTTAATAGTGTACTGTATATTTTATAAAATAATATTATCGTCTTTGTTTGATAAATCCTAAGTTAATAGATTTTTTTTAAATTAAGTTTTTAAATATGACTACCCTCATCTATCCATTCTTTCATTAAATATCCCTTTAAAACAGAATATAAAACACATTACTGAACCAAACACTACCCTTAAATTTCAATATTAACAAAAAGAAAAGAAATATACAAAGGAACAATGGGGGGACTTAAAACCAAAACTCATGTATAGGAAAAACATAACTATCTACAAGTATATATATATATATATATATATATATATATATATATATATATATATATATATATATATATATATATATATATATATATATAAATTTTAGTCTCTAATGTCTAAAAACAAAACTACCAATCTAAGGATATATATATCCATGTTATTAATTAGTTTCTAATGTCTAACAAAAAAAGTATTCATCTAAGTATTGCGGAGGTAACTTGTCAATTCTTTTTTCAGTCGCATACTTGAAGAAGAATTCAGCGAAGCGCATCCTCAAGTCTTTAAACTCATCTTCTTCAAGAGGCGATTGGTCGTTAAATGCCTACACATGTTCAAATAATAACAATAACATTAACGCAAGTCATCTTCAAAACTATAATATATAATTTAATAAGTTGTTTAAATATTATCTTATTCCATCCATCCGTAATAGATGCAGAGACTATGTTCAGCATATGAAGCATCACATAATAGCCGACGACCACCCGTCAATTTGAAATCGAGACTACAAACAAAATTAATTTCAATGTCGAGTTGAATATACATATAAATTAGTAATTATAATATTAATTATTTGATAAGTAAACTACCAAACATTGAGGTAGGTCCATTCAGGATTTGCTTTAGCCTTAGAAGCCCTACTTCTCCCATTGGCGCAACTTATGCTACTCGCCATTCGCGCTATCATAAACAAATAATCATGTCAATTAACAAATTCATATATCATATGTGTATTAAACTAAAAACAACTAATATTAAAACGTAAATTAAATTTAAAATTAGTTACTTACTTATTTACAGCTTCCACCACCTCCTGTGCGGCCTTTGGTGGAGAGAGCATAAGAATATGACAGTATGCCTAGACGGGTGAAGTACGAACAACTGCCAATGGTTTTTCATACAGTCGGGAGCCAGATATAATTATTCCCGATTGTCTCCCAACAAGTTCCCTATGTATTTACTAAATGCATCACCACCAAAGAATTGGGGCAGAAGGACTGATGGCTCTAAGAAGCCGTAAACTGATGCAACGCCCTTATCAAGCTAAAGACGATGGAGATACCTATGATATGAAAAGGTGTGGATGTTAATTACATAATATATATATTGAAATTAAAATAAACTATTAAATGGAAAAATACCAAAAATAAATAAGTTATAAATTTGAAATTAACTTACGTGCACCAGAGACTCAAATCCGTGCTGGCCATCCAGACGTTATTTCTGCAAGCGTTCCCTTGTTCTTCACCACAGAAGGAAAATATCCTCTGTTGATCTGGGCGTGCCACCCATCCATCGTGCTCCAATGGACATTCAAAATCTCAAACGCATAATCCTCACCAAGTGAGAACAAACGAGTGACGGTGTGACGAGCACACCGACGTTGACTTGGCCTTCAATTTAGGACAAATAAAATAGATAAGTTGTTGATAATTAAAAAAAAACACAAGTAATTATTTGACTAATTTGGACATTAATAATGAATACATACCTTTGTTAACATTTCGAGATCACGTCGTTTGAAGTCCAACTCAAGCTCACACCTTTTCATTTCCAACTCATGCTCATTGCGTTGGACTTCCAACTCCCTCTCCCTAGCTTCCAACTCATCATCCTCCACATGTGCCCTACTATAACTCTCTTTTGTGCTCACATGTGAAGGGTTAGCATGCCCTGCAGCGTCCTGGGATGAACCGACGGAGGAAAGCTCTCTGGCAAGCGCCTGCTTGAATTCTGGGTTGGATATTAATCTTTGCATCAGATGTGTTGTAATAGCAGGGTTGGACAGAGGTGTCTTTGAGTAATGTCATGCAAAATTGATGCTTCATTGACCACCCGCTTTCGTGAAGCCAGACTTGCCATAATATTCTTTGATGGTCACGTTCCCAGGAACATCGATAACCCGAACCAGCATGGTCTTTCTCTTGCCTAGAGCAATCATCCAAGAGCGTCCGTCCGGAAGGGGCCGAATGTGCCCTGGGAGGATTTTGCTTTAAGATCCACCTACAATGAAAAAATGAAAAAACGTGCAAGTGAAAAGTGTTAAAAATATCTATACAAATATCAATTGAAATCAAGTTAATTATTTACTTACAATAATCTTATCTGCCACTTGCATGAGTGGCATCAACTTTAAAAGATCCCGCTCTTTGTAATACGGCCGCCTAACCGGACATCCTCGTGGTCGATGTCCGACGGAGGATTCTGATGGTGTGCCCTCGAGCACCTCTCCTTTCAATCCTAGTAGAGTGCTCTTCCGCTTCACCCTCGACCTATCCGCCATCATCTCCTTGATCAGAGTCAGTACCCACCCGAGACATGGTGTGGCGATGAACGTTCCGCACCGATTCGCGACCCTTATCCGCCTTAGCCTATTCAAACAAAAACACATAATTAAATACAGTTAAATGATCTATAAGAAGCATACAAAAATTAACTTAATCAACAAAAACCCTGAAATTCTCCATCCTGTCGACTCTAGTAAACATATCCCAAGTATCATGTCAATCCAGGGATAATCAGGAACATTTTATCAAGACGCTTCTTCCCGGATACATAGTACCCGGTAAGATCATGCTTGAACCCATTCCAATGCTTTGATGCCATTTTTCACATTTATGGCGATGATCACCGTCATTTGTACGATCCAAGCTACCTACACATTAAATACATAACAACTGGATGGATTATAACTGGATAATTATCTAATAATTTAAATCAAATGAATGTAAAGGTAAAAATACCGTGATAGCCTCCCAAATCTGATCCTTAACGTTACGTGGAGCGTCATTCCGATGGTTGTAGTTGATCTTTACGTCTTTGCTTGGCTTGTAGAAACAACCACTTATTAAATTCTTTAGCAGGGTCCCCTGGGCATTTAGATTAGCATCGAAGGACACCTCAAAACTTCTGTCCGCTTTGCATCTCCGTCTCTAGTTTCTTCAACGACGTGGCTCCTCTACCCCCGTTTCCTATGAGCTCTGATATCCGTATGGACAAAGAAATGATAAAATAGAGGGTTGTAACATTATAAACTTACATTAAAAAGAAGGACTAAAGATAGTATATAACATGTAAACTTACACTAGATGTATAACTCAAGCAAATCCCTTCACAAATCAAATTAAATGCTATATCCTTCACCGCACATTTCCTCGTATTCAAACACTTGAGACAAGGACAACGAGAACATTCCATTACTATTGGGAACATTCCTTTAAGCAAATTCTATAAATTCTCCCACCCCTCTGAATACTCAGCCTATGAGTAAACACAAACCATCCAACTATGATCCATAGCTAGATAGGTTTTGTAGATATGGAAAACATATATCGAAGGCGTTTTAAAAATTATTTCAAATTTACACCATTTTCGGGGATTTTAAGACGAGAAAAGAAACCAAGCAGGATGAAGATAAATTAACAAAACGAGGAATTCCAATGAGCAATATATTGTTAATGTCACATGCCACAAGCAACTCTAAATTTCTTCCCATTTTGAAATA
>JAUPTC010002480.1:0-12437 GCA_030762895.1 Sophora flavescens
TAGTTTATCTAATTTCCGTCTCTCTCTGGATTGTGCGGCTGTAAACTGCTATTTATGCTTATTAATCCTGACCTAACCCTAGACCAAATTAAGGGTCTCTGAATAAGCTTTCCAACAAGGTATCATATGCCTTAATTGGGCTTAAGATGAGTAAGTTAGGTCCATTTAAGTGAAGGAACATCATGGACTGCGCATGACCGATCCGCGCCCTGAGAATTCAGGACCCAATTTAGACTTGATTTTGGCCTAATTTGACAATTATTGTGACACCTTAAATTGTAGGTCTCTTCCTTATCATTTTAGGAACAACAAGATCACCAAAATCCGACATCTGTAGCTCTAGTTATGCTCTGCGCAAGGTAACAAGGTCAGGATGGGTAAAAAATCCGAAAATTAACAATGTTTAGCAATTAAGCCCAATAATATAAAAGCAAGAAACAATGATTGTAAAAGTTGTAAAATTTCTGTCTCTTTCTCGGCTTGTGCGGCTTTAAACAGCTATTTATGGTTATTAATCCTGGCCTAACCCTAGACCAAATTAAGGCCCTCTGAATAAGCTTTCCAACAAGGTATCATATGCCTTAATTGGGCATAAGATGAGTAAGTTAGGCCCATTTAAGTGAAGGAACATCATGGAATGCATCTGATCCGCGCCAGAGAACTCGGGACCCAATTTACCCTTGATTTTGGCCTAATTTGACAATTCTTGTGATACCAAAAATTGTAGGTCTCTTCCTTATCTTTCTAGGGACAGCAAGATCACCAAAATCCGATATCTGTAGCTCTAGTTATGGTCTGCGCAAGGCTACAAGGTCAGGATCAGTAAAAAATCCGAAAATTAACAATGTTTAGCTATTGAGCCCAATAATGTAAAAGCAAAAACAATGATTGTAAAAGTTGTCTAATTTCCATCTCTCTCTGGCTTGTGCGGCTGTAAACTGCTATTTATGCTTATTAATCCTGACCTAACCCTAGAACAAATTAAGGTCCCCTGAATAAGCTTTCCAACAAGTTATCATATGCCTTAATTAGGCTTAAGATGATTAAGTTAGGCCCATTTAAGTGAAGGAACATCATGGACTGTGCACTAAACCGCACCAGAGAACTCGGGATCCTATTTAGCCTTGATTTTGGCCTAATTTGACAATTCTTGTGCAACCAGAAATTGTAGGTCTCTTCCTTATCTTTCTAGGGACAGTAAGGTCACCAAAATCCGATATTTGTAGCTCTAGTTATGCTCTGCGCAAGGCAACAAGGTCAGGATGAGTGAAAAATCCGAAAATTAACAATGTTTAGCAATTAAGCCCAATAATGTAAAAGTAAAAACAATGATCGTAAAATTTGTCTATTTTCCGTCTCTCCCTGGCTTGTGCGGCTGTAAACTGCAATTGATGCTTATTAATCCTGGTCGAACCCTAGACCAAATTAAGGGCCTCTGAATAAGCATTCCAACAAGGTATCATATGCCTTAATTGGGCTTAAGATGAGTAAGTTAGGCCCATTTAAGTGAAGGAACATCATGGATCGTGCATCGATCCACGCCGGAGAACTCGGGACCCAATTTAGCCTAGATTTTGGCCTAATTTGACAATTGTTGTAAAACCTGAAATTGTAGGTCTCTTCCTTATCTTTCTAGGGACAGCAAGGTCACCAAAATCCAATATCTGTAGCTCTAGTTATGCTCTGCGCAATGAAACAAGGTCAGGATGAGTTAAAAAACCGAAAACTAACATTTAAGTGAAGGTATCATATCCCTTAATTGAGCTTAAGATGAGTAAGTTAGTCCCATTTAAGTGAAGGAACATCATGGACTGCGCACTGATCCTTGCCCGAGAACTCGGGATCAAATTTAGCCTTGATTTAGGCCTAATTTGACAATTTTTGTTAAACTTGAAAATGTTGGTCTCTTCCATATCTTTCTAGGGACAGCAAGATCACCAAAATCCGATATCTGTAGCTCTAGTTATACTCTGCGCATGGCAACGAGGTCAGGATGAGTGAAAAATCCGAAAATTAACAATGTTTAGCAATTAAGCCCAATAAGGTAAAACCAAAAACACTGAATATAAAATTTCTAATTTCCGTCTCTCTCTGGCTTGTGCGGCTGTAAACTTCTATTTATGCTTATTAATCCTGACCTAACCCTAGACCAAATTAAGGGCCTCTGAATAAGCTTTCCAACAAGGTATCATATGCCTTAATTAGGCTTAAGATGAGTAATTTAGGCCCATTTAAGTGAAGGAACATCATGGATCATGCACTGATCCGCGCCGTGAATTCAGGACCCAATTTAGACTTGATTTTGGCCTAATTTGACAATTATTGTGAAACCTTAAAGTGTAGGTCTCTTCCTTATTTTTCTAGGGACAACAAGATCACCAAAATCCGATATCCCGTAGCTCTAGTTATGCTCTGCGTAAGGTAACAAGGTCAGGATGAGTAAAAAATCCGAAAATTAACAGTGTTTAGCAATTAAGACCAATAATATAAAAGAAGAAACAATGATTGTAAAAGTTGTAAAATTTCTGTCTCTTTCTGGCTTGTGCGGCTTTAAACAGCTATTTATGGTTATTAATCCTGGCCTAACCCTAGACCAAATTAAGGGCCTCTGAATAAGCTTTCCAACAAGGTATCATATGCCTTAATTGGGCATAAGATGAGTAAGTTAGGCCCATTTAAGTGAAGGAACATCATGGACTGCGCACTGATCCGCGCCAGAGAACCCAAGACCCAATTTACCCTTGATTTTGGCCTAATTTGACAATTCTTGTGATACCAGAAATTGTAGGTCTCTTCCTTATCTTTCTAGGGACAGCAAGATCACCAAAATCCGATATCTGTAGCTCTAGTTATGGTCTGCGCAAGGCTACAAGGTCAGGATCAGTAAAAAATCCGAAAATTAACAATGTTTAGCTATTAAGCCCAATAATGTAAAAGCAAAAACAATGATTGTAAAAGTTGTCTAATTTCCATCTCTCTCTGGCTTGTGCGGCTGTAAACTGCTATTTATGCTTATTAATCCTGACCTAACCCTAGAACAAATTAAGGTCCCCTAAATAAGCTTTCCAACAAGTTATCATATGCCTTAATTAGGCTTAAGATGATTAAGTTAGGCCCATTTAAGTGAAGGAACATCATGGACTGTGCACTAAACCGCACCAGAGAACTCGGGATCCTATTTAGCCTTGATTTTGGCCTAATTTGACAATTCTTGTGAAACCAGAAATTGTAGGTCTCTTCCTTATCTTTCTAGGGACAGCAAGGTCACCAAAATCCGATATTTGTAGCTCTAGTTATGCTCTGCGCAAGGCAACAAGGTCAGGATGAGTGAAAAATCCGAAAATTAACAATGTTTAGCAATTAAGCCCAATAATGTAAAAGCAAAAACAATGACCGTAAAATTTGTCTATTTTCCGTCTCTCCCTGGCTTGTGCGGCTGTAAACTGCAATTGATGCTTATTAATCCTGGCCGAACCCTAGACCAAATTAAGGGCCTCTGAATAAGCATTCCAACAAGGTATCATATGCCTTAATTGGGCTTAAGATGAGTAAGTTAGGCCCATTTAAGTGAAGGAACATCATGGAATGCGATGATCCGCGCCAGAGAACTCGGGACCCAATTTAGCATAGATTTTGGCCTAATTTGACAATTGTTGGGAAACCTGAAATTGTAGGTCTCTTCCTTATCTTTCTAGGGACAAGAAGGTCTCCAAAATCCGATATCTATTGCTCTAGTTATGCTCGCGCAAGGTAACAAGGTCGGGATGATGAGAAAAATTTCTCCGAAAACTAACATTTAAGTGAAGGTATCATATCCCTTAATTGAGCTTAAGATGAGTAAGTTAGTCCCATTTAAGTGAAGGAACATCATGGACTGCGCACTGATCCTTGCCCGAGAACTCGGGATCAAATTTAGCCTTGATTTGGGCCTAATTTGACAATTTTTGTTACACTTGAAAATGTTGGTCTCTTCCATATCTTTCTAGGGACAGCAAGATCACCAAAATCCGATATCTGTAGCTCCAGTTATACTCTGCGCATGGCAACGAGGTCAGGATGAGTGAAAAATCCGAAAATTAACAATGTTTAGCAATTAAGCCCAATTAAGCCCAATAAGGTAAAACCAAAAACACTGAATATAAAATTTCTAATTTCCGTCTCTCTCTGGCTTGTGCGGCTGTAAACTTCTATTTATGCTTATTAATCCTCACCTAACCCTAGACCAAATTAAGGGCCTCTGAATAAGCTTTCCAACAAGGTATCATATGCCTTAATTAGGCTTAAGATGAGTAATTTAGGCCCATTTAAGTGAAGGAACATCATGGATCATGACTGATCCGCGCCCGTGAATTCGGGACCCAATTTAGACTTGATTTTGGCCTAATTTTACAATTATTGTGAAACCTTAAATTGTAGGTCTCTTCCTTATCTTTCTAGGGACAACAAGATCACCAAAATCCGATATCTCGTAGCTCTAGTTATGCTCTGCGTGAAGGTAACAAGGTCGGGATGAGTAAAAAATCCGAAAATTAACAATGTTTAGCAATTAAGACCAATAATATAAAAGAAGAAACAATGATTGTAAAAGTTGTAAAATTTCTGTCTCTTTCTGGCTTGTGCGGCTTTAAACAGCTATTTATGGTTATTAATCCTGGCCTAACCCTAGACCAAATTAAGGGCCTCTGAATAAGCTTTCCAACAAGGTATCATATGCCTTAATTGGGCATAAGATGAGTAAGTTAGGCCCATTTAAGTGAAGGAACATCATGGATCGTGCACCGATCCGCGCTGGAGAACCCAAGACCCAATTTACCCTTGATTTTGGCCTAATTTGACAATTCTTGTGATACCAGAAATTGTAGGTCTCTTCCTTATCTTTCTAGGGACAGCAAGATCACCAAAATCCGATATCTGTAGCTCTAGTTATGGTCTGCGCAAGGCTACAAGGTCAGGATCAGTAAAAAATCCGAAAATTAACAATGTTTAGCTATTAAGCCCAATAATGTAAAAGCAAAAACAATGATTGTAAAAGTTGTCTAATTTCCATCTCTCTCTGGCTTGTGCGGCTGTAAACTGCTATTTATGCTTATTAATCCTGACCTAACCCTAGAACAAATTAAGGTCCCCTGAATAAGCTTTCCAACAAGTTATCATATGCCTTAATTAGGCTTAAGATGATTAAGTTAGGCCCATTTAAGTGAAGGAACATCATGGACTGTGCACTAAACCGCACTGAGAGAACTCGGGATCCTATTTAGCCTTGATTTTGGCCTAATTTGACAATTCTTGTGAAACCAGAAATTGTAGGTCTCTTCCTTATCTTTCTAGGGACAGCAAGGTCACCAAAATCCGATATTTGTAGCTCTAGTTATGCTCTGCACAAGGCAACAAGATCAGGATGAGTGAAAAATCCGAAAATTAACAATGTTTAGCAATTAAGCCCAATAATGTAAAAGTAAAAACAATGACCGTAAAATTTGTCTATTTTCCGTCTCTCCCTGGCTTGTGCGGCTGTAAACTGCAATTGATGCTTATTAATCCTGGCCGAACCCTAGACCAAATTAAGGGCCTCTGAATAAGCATTCCAACAAGGTATCATATGCCTTAATTGGGCTTAAGATGAGTAAGTTAGGCCCATTTAAGTGAAGGAACATCATGCCGATCCCGCCGCGCCTTGGCCCTAGGGACCCAATTTTTAGATTTAGGCCTAATTTGACAATTGTTGTAAAAATAAACCAAAAATTGTAGGTCTCTTCCTTATCTTTCTAGGGACAGCAAGATCACCAAAATCCGATATCTATTGCTCTATTTATGCTCTGCGCAAGGTAACAAGGTCGGGATGAGAGAAAAAAAAAAAAATTGTCGATGAGTTAAAAACCGAAAACTATACTATCTTAACTGACCAAGGTATCATATCTAAGGTATCATATCCCTTAATTGAGCTTAAGATGAGTAAGTTAGTCCCATTTAAGTGAAGGAACATCATGGATCAAGATTGATCCTTGCCCGAGAACTCGGGATCAAATTTAGCCTTGATTTGGGCCTAATTTGACAATTTTTGTTAAACTTGAAAATGTTGGTCTCTTCCATATCTTTCTAGGGACAGCAAGATCACAAAAATCCGATATCTGTAGCTCTAGTTATACTCTGCGCATGGCAACAAGGTCAGGATGCGTAAAAAATCCGAAAATTTACAATGTTTAGCAATTAAGCCCAATTAAGCCCAATAAGGTAAAACCAAAAACACTGATTGTAAAATTTCTAATTTCCGTCTCTCTCTGGCTTGTGCGGCTCTAAACTGCTATTTATGCTTATTAATCATGACCTAACCCTAGACCAAATTAAGGGACTCTGAATAAGCTTTCCAACAAGGTATCATATTCCTTAATTAGGCTTAAGATGAGTAATTTAGGCCCATTTAAGTGAAGGAACATCATGGATCACAGACCGATCCGCGCCTGTGAATTCAGGACCCAATTTAGACTTGATTTTGGCCTAATTTGACAATTATTGTGAAACCTTAAATTGTAGGTCTCTTCCTTATCTTTCTAGGGACAACAAGATCACCAAAATCCGATATCTGTAGCTCTAGTTATGCTCTGCGTAAGGTAACAAGGTCAGGATGAGTAAAAAATCCGAAAATTAACAGTGTATAGCAATTAAGACCAATAATATAAAAGAAGAAACAATGATTGTAAAAGTTGTAAAATTTATGTCTCTTTCTGGCTTGTGCGGCTTTAAACAGCTATTTATGGTTATTAATCCTGGCCTAACCCTAGACCAAATTAAGGGCCTCTGAATAAGCTTTCCAACAAGGTATCATATGCCTTAATTGGGCATAAGATGAGTAAGTTAGGCCCATTTAAGTGAAGGAACATCATGGACTGCGCACTGATCCGCGCCAGAGAACCCGGGACCCAATTTACCCTTGATTTTGGCCTAATTTGACAATTCTTGTGATACCAGAAATTGTAGGTCTCTTCCTTATCTTTCTAGGGACAGCAAGATCACCAAAATCCGATATCTGTAGCTCTAGTTATGGTCTGCGCAAGGCTACAAGGTCAGGATCAGTAAAAAATCCGAACCTTACCACGGTGTAGCTATTACGCCCAAGAATGTAAAAGCAAAAACAATGATTGTAAAAGTTGTCTAATTTCCATCTCTCTCGGGCTTGGGCGGCTGTAAACCGCTATTTATGCTTATTAATCCTGACCTAACCCTAGAACAAATTAAGGTCCCCTGAATAAGCTTTCCAACAAGTTATCATATGCCTTAATTAGGCTTAAGATGATTAAGTTAGGCCCATTTAAGTGAAGGAACATCATGGACTGTGCACTAAACCGCACCAGAGAACTCGGGATCCTATTTAGCCTTGATTTTGGCCTAATTTGACAATTCTTGTGACACCAGAAATTGTAGGTCTCTTCCTTATCTTTCTAGGGACAGCAAGGTCACCAAAATCCGATATTTGTAGCTCTAGTTATGCTCTGCGCAAGGCAACAAGGTCAGGATGAGTGAAAAATCCGAAAATTAACAATGTTTAGCAATTAAGCCCAATAATGTAAAAGCAAAAACAATGACCGTAAAATTTGTCTATTTTCCGTCTCTCCCTGGCTTGTGATGCTGTAAACTGCAATTGATGCTTATTAATCCTGGCCGAACCCTAGACCAAATTAAGGGCCTCTGAATAAGCATTCCAACAAGGTATCATATGCCTTAATTGGGCTTAAGATGAGTAAGTTAGGCCCATTTAAGTGAAGGAACATCATGGACTATGCACTGATCCGCGCCAGAGAACTCGGGACCCAATTTAGCCTAGATTTTGGCCTAATTTGACAATTGTTGTAAAACCTGAAATTGTAGGTCTCTTCCTTATCTTTCTAGGGACAGCAAGGTCACCAAAATCCAATATCTGTAGCTCTAGTTATGCTCTGCGCAAGGAAACAAGGTCAGGATGAGTGAAAAAACCGAAAACTAACAATGTTTAGCAATTAAGCCCAATAATGTAAAAGCAAAAACAATGATTGTAAAAGTTGTCCAATTTCGTCTCTCTCTGGCTTGTGTGGCTGTAAACTGCTATTTATGATTATTAATCCCGACCTAACCCTAGACCAAATTAATGGCCTCTGAATACGCTTTCCAACTAGGTATCATATGCCTTAATTGGGCTTAAGATGAGTAAGTTAGGCCCATTTAAGTGAAGGAACATCGTGGAATGCGTACTGATCCACGCCAGAGAACTCGGGACACAATTTAGCATTGATTTTGGCCTAATTTGACAATTCTTGGGAAACCAAAAATTGTAGGTCTCTTCCTTATCTTTCTAGGGACAGCAAGATCTCCAAAATCCGATATCTATTGCTCTATTTATGCTCTGCGCAAGGTAACAAGGTCAGGATGAGAGAAAAATCTGAAAATTAACAATGTTTAGCAATTAAGCCCGATAATGTAAAAGCAAAAACAATGATTGTAAAAGTTGTCTAATTTCCGTCTCTCTCTGGCTGGTGCGACTGTAAACCGCTATTTATGCTTATTAATCCTGACCTAACCCTAGACCAAATTAAGGGCCTCTGAATATGCTTTCGAACAAGGTATCATATCCCTTAATTGAGCTTAAGATGAGTAAGTTAGTCCCATTTAAGTGAAGGAACATCATGGATGCAAGATTGATCCTTGCCCGAGAACTCGGGATCAAATTTAGCCTTGATTTGGGCCTAATTTGAACAATTTTTGTTACACTTGAAAATGTAGGTCTCTTCCTTATCTTTCTGGGGACAACAAGATTACCAAAATCCGATAACTGTAGCTCTAGTTATGCTCTATGTAAGGCAACAAGGTCATGATGCGTGAAAAATCCGAAAATTAACAATGTTTAGCAATTAAGCCCAATTAAGCCCAATAAGGTAAAACCAAAAACACTGATTGTAAAATTTATAATTTCTGTCTCTCTCTGGCTTGTGCGGCTGTAAACTGCTATTTATGCTTATTAATCCTGACCTAACCCTAGACCAAATTAAGGGACTCTGAATAAGCTTTCCAACAAGGAATCATATGCCTTAATTGGGCTTAAGATGAGTAATTTAGGCCCATTTAAGTGAAGGAACATCATGGGAATCCAGAACACCCAATTTAGACTTGATTTTGGCCTAATTTGACAATTATTGTGAACCTTAAATTGTAGGTCTCTTCCTTATCTTTCTAGGGACAACAAGATCACCAAAATCCGATATCTGTAGCTCTAGTTATGCTCTGCGTAAGGTAACAAGGTCAGGATGAGTAAAAAATCCGAAAATTAACAGTGTTTAGCAATTAAGACCAATAATATAAAAGAAAAAACAATGATTGTAAAAGTTGTAAAATTTCTGTCTCTCTCTGGCTTGTGCGGCTTTAAACAGCTATTTATGGTTATTAATCCTGGCCTATCCCTAGACCAAATTTAGGGCCTCTGAATAAGCTTTCCAACAAGGTATCATATGCCTTAATTGGGCATAAGATGAGTAAGTTAGGCCCATTTAAGTGAAGGAACATCATGGACTGTGCACTGATCCGCGCCAGAGAACCCGGGACCCAATTTACCCTTGATTTTGGCCTAATTTGACAATTCTTGTGATACCAGAAATTGTAGGTCTCTTCCTTATCTTTCTAGGGACAGCAAGATCACCAAAATCCGATATCTGTAGCTCTAGTTATGCTCATGCAAGGCTACAAGGTCAGGATCAGTAAAAAATCCGAAAATTAACAATGTTTAGCTATTAAGCCCAATAATGTAAAAGCAAAAACAATGATTGTAAAAGTTGTCTAATTTCCATCTCTCTCTGGCTTGTGCGGCTGTAAACTGCTATTTATGCTTATTAATCCTGACCTAACCCTAGAACAAATTAAGGTCCCCTGAATAAGCTTTCCAACAAGTTATCATATGCCTTAATTAGGCTTAAGATGATTAAGTTAGGCCCATTTAAGTGAAGGAACGTGATGGACTGTGCACTAAACCGCACCAGAGAACTCGGGATCCTATTTAGCCTTGATTTTGGCATAATTTGACAATTCTTGTGAAACCAGAAATTGTAGGTCTCTTCCTTATCTTTCTAGGGACAGCAAGATCACCAAAATCCGATATTTGTAGCTCTAGTTATGCTCTGTGCAAGGCAACAAGGTCAGGATGAGTGAAAAATCCCAAAATTAACAATGTTTAGCAATTAAGCCCAATAATGTAAAAGCAAAAACAATGACCGTAAAATTTGTCTATTTTCCGTCTCTCCCTGGCTTGTGCGGCTGTAAACTACAATTGATGCTTATTAATCCTGGCCGAACCCTAGACCAAATTAAGGGCCTCTGAATAAGCATTCCAACAAGGTATCATATGCCTTAATTGGGCTTAAGATGAGTAAGTTAGGCCCATTTAAGTGAAGGAACATCATGGACTGTGTACTGATCCGCGCCAGAGAAAACGGGACTCAATTTAGCCTAGATTTTGGCCTAATTTGACAATTGTTGTAAAACCTGAAATTGTAGGTCTCTTCCTTATCTTTCTAGGGACAGCAAGGTCACCAAAATCCAATATCCGTAGCTCTAGTTATGCTCCCAGCAAGGAAACAAGGTCGGGATGAGTGAAAAACCGAAAACTAACAATGTTTAGCAATTAAGCCCAATAATGTAAAAGCAAAAACAATGATGTAAAAGTTGTCCAATTTCCTCTCCCGCTTGTGTGGCGAAACGCATTTATGATTATTAATCCCGACCTAACCCTAGACCAAATTAAGGCCTCAATACGCCCAACAGGTGTCATATGCCTTAATTGGGCAAGATGATAAGTTAGGCCCATTTAAGTGAAGGAACATCGTGGAATGCGCGATCCCGCCAGAGAACCGGGACACAATTTAGCATTGATTTTGCCTAATTTGACAATTCTTGGGAAACCAAAAATTGTAGGTCTCTTCCTTATCTTTCTAGGGACAAGATCTCCAAAACCGATATCTATTGCTCTATTTATGCTCTCGCAAGGTAACAAGGTCGATGAGAGAAAAATCTGAAAATTAACAATGTTTACAATTAACCCATAATGTAAAAGAAAAACAATGATTGTAAAAGTCAATTTCCTCCTCCCGCGCAAACCCTATTTATGCTATAATCCACCAACCCTAACCAAATTAAGGGCTCCAATATGCTTTAACAAGGTATCATATCCCTTAATTGAGCTTAAGATGAGTAAGTTAGTCCCATTTAAGTGAAGGAACATCATGGACTGCACACTGATCCTTGCCCGAGAACTCGGGATCAAATTTAGCCTTGATTTGGGCCTAATTTGACAATTTTTGTTAAACTTGAAAATGTTGGTCTCTTCCATATCTTTCTAGGGACAGCAAGATCACCAAAATCCGATATCTGTAGCTCTAGTTATACTCTGCGCATGGCAACGAGGTCAGGATGAGTGAAAAATCCGAAAATTAACAATGTTTAGCAATTAAGCCCAATTAAGCCCAATAAGGTAAAACCAAAAACACTGAATATAAAATTTCTAATTTCCGTCTCTCTCTGGATTGTGCGGCTGTAAACTTCTATTTATGCTTATTAATCCTGACCTAACCCTAGACCAAATTAAGGGCCTATGAATAAGCTTTCCAACAAGGTATCATATGCCTTAATTAGGCTTAAGATGAGTAATTTAGGCCCATTTAAGTGAAGGAACATCATGGACTGCGCACTGATCCGCGCCTGTGAATTCAGGACCCAATTTAGACTTGATTTTGGCCTAATTTGACAATTATTGTGAAACCTTAAATTGTAGGTCTCTTCCTTATTTTTCTAGGGACAACAAGATCACCAAAATCCGATATCTGTAGCTCTAGTTATGCTCTGCGTAAGGTAACAAGGTCAGGATGAGTAAAAAATCCGAAAATTAACAGTGTTTAGCAATTAAGACCAATAATATAAAAGAAAAAACAATGATTGTAAAAGTTGTAAAATTTCTGTCTCTCTCTGGCTTGTGCGGCTTTAAACAGCTATTTATGGTTATTAATCCTGGCCTAACCCTAGACCAAATTAAGGGCCTCTGAATAAGCTTTCCAACAAGGTATCATATGCCTTAATTGGGCATAAGATGAGTAAGTTAGGCCCATTTAAGTGAAGGAACATCATGGACTGCGCACTGATCCGCGCCAGAGAACCCGGGACCCAATTTACCCTTGATTTTGGCCTAATTTGACAATTCTTGTGATACCAGAAATTGTAGGTCTCTTCCTTATCTTTCTAGGGACAGCAAGATCACCAAAATCCGATATCTGTAGCTCTAGTTATGGTCTGCGCAAGGCTACAAGGTCAGGATCAGTAAAAAATCCGAAAATTAACAATGTTTAGCTATTAAGCCCAATAATGTAAAAGCAAAAACAATGATTGTAAAAGTTGTCTAATTTCCATCTCTCTCTGGCTTGTGCGGCTGT
>JAUPTC010002481.1:0-12425 GCA_030762895.1 Sophora flavescens
AAAATTATTTTGCGCAATTAACTTGAGGTACCGCTTTTTAAACGGGTGATGTAGGATGCTAACACCTTCCCTACTCGTAACCGACTCCCGGACTCAAATCTCTATCTTTTTTTTAGATCAGTTTTCCTTAAAATAAATTGTTTTTCCAATGTTTTTCCCGAATAAAATATTGGTGGCGACTCCTCTACTTTTTACCTTCTTTTAGTGGCTCCCGGACGGGATGGTCGCGACAATGCCCTACAGGTTTGCCTTTTTAGTTTCAACGCTTATCTGTTAGTGATTTATGGATGCATAGATCTAAGTGTTGGAATGAAGCTTTTATTGGTAATTTTCTACCCACTCAAATAGCTGAAAAAATTATCAAAACTCCTCTTAATGAGTTATTGAGTGAGGATAGGATTATTTGGGGACCCAATAAAAATGGTTTATATTCAGTTAAATCTGCATATCAGCTAGCTTTAAATGTTTTGGCAGATACAACTCACTTGAAGGTAGAAGGTGATTGGTCCCTAATTTGAAAGCTTAAAGTGCCCCCTAGAGTGAAGATTTTTCTATGGAGAGCTTGTAGAGATTGTCTCCCAACAAGAACTCAACTACATCATAAAGGAGTGAATTGTCCCATAACATGTGTTTTTTGTGAGCATGAGTTTGAAAACTTATGACATCTTTTATTCATTTGTTCTATTAGTAAGGAATGTTGGGTTAAACAAAATCTCTGGAATTATATACATTCTCTTTTGCAGGTGGCACAAGGTTTTAGTGCATTGGTGTTTACCATATTGCGTAGCTTGAACCAGAAGGAGCAATCATCATTTGCTATGTCTTTGTGGGGATTGTGGAACGCAATGAATGACAAGCTTTGGGATGCTAAATTATCATGTTCGGCTACAATTATCCAGTGAACTACTTCATTTTATGCATATTGACAGAACGCTAATAATTATGGAAGGGTGTTACATGGCAGTAACAGTGTTGTGCAATTGTATGGGAAGCTCCTCCTCCAGGTTTTTTTAAGTGTAATGTTGATGCAAGTTTTTTTGAGGATGTTGGTAAAACCAGCTTTGGCATGTGTATTAGAGATGATCATTGTGTTTCATTCAAGCTATAACAGATTGGGTCCCCTCTTGTCTTCCAGTTCTTAAGGAGGATGCCATGGGTCTCCTAAGAGCTATATATCCAATAGGTTCAGCAGTTGAATCTTCAACATGTTATTTTTGAATTAGATTGTCAAGTGGTTGTAAATCATGCTAGGTCCCCTGAGGATGATATCTCCGAATATGGAGTTACTATTAGAGTGTGTTATGCTTTCCTTAGTTCTTTTCCAAACTTTGATATAAGTTTTGTTAGGAGACAAATGAACAGTGTAGCCCATTCTTTAGCAAGGACGACTCTTTTCACTACTAGTCCCTGTAATTTTTATCATGTTCCTCCATGTATTGTTGTTTTGATTATTAATGAAATACATTAAGCTTGTCCCTTTAAAAAAAGTTTAAAGGATGAACGGTCAAATTTAGTCTAAAATAAAAACGTCTAAAAAAGGTTCATAAAGGGGAAAAAACAATTAGTTTTTAACATATGTTAGTAGAACACGTTAACCCTTCTAAGTTCTATTAGTCTAATATATGTTAGTTTTTAATATATGTTAGAAAACACCTAAATGACGTTGTTAGAGGGGTGCCTACTACATTTTCTTCAACCTTACTCCATTTGCAAGCCCTAAAACCCATATCGGAATACTATTTTCTTGGTTCACTCTTCCCAAGAAAATCCTCTGTTGTGTCTTCTCATTTAGCTCCATAGAGGACAAGATGATTTAATAATAGTATAGTACGTGCAACATTAGTAACGCCATTGTGTAGATATCACTCAGGTGTTTAAAATAGTCAAAGAATATTGCAAGCATTGGATCAGTGCAGAAAAGGGATTTTACATCGGAGTTTACACATCGGTTTTTAAGAAACCGATGTGTAAAACGAGGCGGTGGCATTTTTGAAATTAAAACCAAATTATTACACATCGGTTTAAAAATAACCGATGTATAAAAGTACAAAGAAAAAAAAAGAAAAGAAAATCTTACTTTTACACATCGGTTTCTATATAACCGATGTAGAAAAGTATAAAGAAAAAAAAAGAAAATAAAATCTTACTTTTACACATCAGTTTCTAAATAACCGATGTAGAAATAAAAAAAAAGAAAATAAAATCTTACTTTTACACATCGGTTCCTTATAACCGATGTAGAAAATTATACAGGAAAAAAAAAATATTACTTTTACACATCGGTTTCTTAATAACCGATGTGTATAAGATGTTTAACACATCGATTTTAGGTATAACCGATGTGTAATAGTCCCAATTTTTCCTTTTCCCTCCTTCGCATCCGCGCATTATCCCATTCTTTCAGAAAACCCCATTCTTTCCTCCTCCGCGACCTAGTTCCCCTCCTCCCCCAAACATCAACTCACCACTACCGCCGCGAGCACCACCACCACTACCGTGTGTGCCTCTCTCATACCTTCATCGTCGCGACCATCATCTCTGGTGAGTCTCTTCTCTTTCTACTCTGATCTTCTCTCATCTATCTACTCTATCTTTGAAGCTTCAATGTCATTCTCTCCTTTCTCATTGAAGCTATCTGTCTCATTGAAGCTTCGGCCGCCACTACTCTGTTTTGATATGAAATTAAGAGCTGGTTGTTGAAGCATTGCTTTTCTAATCTCTATCTATGTTGCATGTGATCTATATTGTAGAATGCTAAGTCCACGGTATGAATATATTGTGTTTGGCTATTGTGATTCATACCCGAGGTTAAGAAGAATCTTTTTCTTTTTTAGCTTTTTTCTACTTAGCAATTTATTTTTCAGTTTTGGGAGAGGGAATAGAATCATAGAATAAAGTTTGTTCTCACAAAAAGCTTCACAAATCAGAACCACGTGATTATTTGTGCATTAATATTGAGTCTCATAGTGTCAAGCTTGAATAAGGAATAGATTTTTGGAAACGAACTTTTTGAAATAGGTCTCTCTTATTGGGTTGAGTGCAGTACTCCACTTTCTTGAGACCTTCCCCCTGAGGATAAAAATGAGAGTTAGCTCCAGAACCAACGATTCTTGTTTTCTTAGTTGTTATTACTTAATAGTGAGCTATAGTGACCCTTTGTATTGTGTAGCAATGCGTTAGCCCCTCTTATGCTACATGCTTAGCATGGGAGATTTTCAAATAATGTGTGGATAGTCTTTGCTATGCTATCTCGCTCAATGGGTGTGGCAAAATAGAGTATGCGATGACGCTAAGCAATCCATCCAATTCCTGTTTCGACATGGTCCTAAATCAAACTCAAAAGCCCTAAACTCCCCTCAAATTTTTCATTGATCTTTGTTCGGTTTCTTTGACTGACCTCCGGGTTTTGCTTGTGGTGGTTTTTCTATTCTGATTTCTCTTGTTTTCTCCTGTTCTCCCTATATTTTCTCTTATTATATTATCTTGTTCTGTTGTGCCTGTTTGGATTGGGGTATTTTAAGTGCTCGCATCTTCGTTGAAAGTTGAAACCCTTTTGCAGCCCCTCTTTGTATGATCTGCAACCCTGTTTTTCGTATCTCTGCTCTTCGGCTGTTTTGGTATGGGCTATAATTCTTTCTGTTTGCTTTTCTTCCTGAGCAATATGTTGATTTTTCTGCTATATCCCAGTTTTCATGTATCTAAGTAAATAATTGATAATCGGTGATTGTTTTGCTTCTCTTTTAATATGCCATACGCCACTAGGTTGGATATTCTTGCTAATATGTTGGCTAGCATGCATATATGCTTCATTAATTATACTATAGAAAGCTTGGTGAACTAATCTGAAATAATCTTATTTATGTTTCAGCTTCCAAAGGTTTTGGAGTTGGTAGGGCTAGGGTACTAATTTGTTGCTAACCACTTCGGCAACCCCTTTAACGTCTGTGCCCTCCTCTTCTCACAAGTCACCTTTAGCGGCCACATCCTTTAGAGGTAGGTTTCTTTCCTTCACTTGTTATTGGTGGTTATTGCTGGTTAGTTCTCTAATTGGTGGTTATTACTGGTTAGTTCTCATATATATTAAGGTGTTAAGTGCTACATACCGAGTAGTTCATTGTATTAGGTAGATGCTAAGTGCTAGGTGTTTCCCTTGAACATAATGTTTGAAAACTAGTGTCAAGAACATAATGTTTTCTTCTCATAATGTTTTAAGATCACTTTCTAGTTACTAGATTTCATGAGAAGAAAACATTATGTTCTTGACACTAGTTTCAGGGAATGAAGGAATTACCACTCTCTTCTACATCTATAAATAGTTCTGTTAACATTTATTAATTGAAGCATTATGTTTAGTGATGTTTGAAAACTGAAAAATTATGAAGCTAATTAATGCTCGGTCAAATTTATTGGTCTCCTACATTCTTTCGTAGCTCACTAGAGAGGGATAAGAACCTCATTTTTAGGAGAAAAATGCTAAGCATGTTGGACATCAATCAATGGAATGATGAATATTGTCTTTGGTTTCATTATAAAGTAGGCAAGTCATTAGAAACACTTGATGTGAGGATCATCTCCATTTGAGGTCCACATGGGTATAGTTTTTTGTTGGGGTTGGATTTCTAGTTTACTAGGTAATAGGCTTATTGTTGGCATTAAAATGATGATTAACATATATTAGGATGATGTTTTAGCCAATTACTCAATTAAGAAATATATGGTTGTTAGTTTTTCAAATACTAGTGCGCTTTTCCAATCTCCCCTTGCATTGGACTTGGGGATTGGAGTGTTTTATTATTTTTCTTAATGTTAATTATTTAGTAAAGCCTTAGTTTCCGTTTGAGATGCAATACTAATGAGCGTACGTGTGCGTGTACGTGCTTAATGTACCGCTCATTGTGTTGGATCTTGAATTGTCCAAAGTTGGACAGTTTGGGAAAAAACTTTTTCTTAATTCAGTTATAATAGTTATTCATTGATTCTAATGTTATATACTTGATGAAAGTTCGGATTGATACATTTCCTTTCGTTCTCAGGGTGCATACTTTATCGTGGTGGATGTCATCGGCGTTCAAGTAGTGTACGTCGGAGACCGCGAGAAAATGCTGCGAAAATTTTGTCGCAGTATGAGCATGAGTTAAGGACTAGCTGTTAACCGAATGTTGAAAAAGTTTCTTCTCGAATGGGATAGGGCCATACCCTGTCATAAGAAGTGGTTGATGAATATGTTGGACTAAGTGCGAAGGTATTGGTTTAGTCATGGATCGCGGTTGGATGAATGCTAGGCGGACAAGTGATGAGTATGAGAATGGAGTGGAAGATTTTCTACGGTTTGCAAAAACAAATGCTCCCGATAGTGGTAATGGAAGGTTTTATTGTCCTTGTGTTAAGCTTGTTTGAATGAGAGGCGACTAGAAGGTGAGGAGATACGTGATCATCTTATTTGTGAGGGGATTTGCAAGAGTTATACAACATGGATATGCCATGGTGAATCGTTAGACAGGTAGGGTGTCGGATAGAGAGGAAGTTGATGGCGTGGAAATGGACGATGGACTAGAGGACATGATCCGTGATGTTGGGCAAGAGTCTTTTCAGTGGCGCACATGTGTATGATACTTTGTGCAGTGATGCGCAAGTGGCTTTGTATCAAGGGTGCACTAATTTCACACGGTTGTCGGCGGTGTTAAGATTGTTCAATGTGAAGGCGAGAAATGGGTGGAGCGATAAAAGCTTTACCGAATTGCTTGAGTTGTTGAAAGAAATGCTTCGAGAAGGCAACACATTGCCATCTCGAAACTATGAGGCGAAGAAGATATTGTGTCCGATGGGTATGGAGTATAAGAAAATACACGCTTGCCCCAATGATTGCATATTGTATAGGAAAGAGTTTGAAGAGATGCCGAGTGCCCCGGTGTGGGGTATCACGCTACAAAGTGAAGGATGGTGATTCTAGTTGTGATGTGGTCACCAAAGGTCCTCCTGCGAAGGTGTTATGGTATCTTCCCGTGATTCCAGCGGTTCAAGCGATTGTTTGCTAATGTAAATGGCGCAAAGAACATTAGATGGCATGCGAGATGAGAGGAAGTGTGATGGGCGGCTTCGCCATCAGGGCGATTCTTTGCAATGGAAGAGAATTGATAGTTTGTTTCGGATTTCGGCAATGAGCCCGAAACCTCGGGCTTGGACTTGCTGCGATGGAATGAATCCATATGGAAACTTAAGTAGTATTCATAGTTCATGGCCTGTTCTCCTTGTAATTTACAACTGTCTCCTTGGTTGTGCATGAAGCATAAATACATTATGTTAAGTATGATGATTTTGGTCCTAAACAGCCAGGAAATGATATTGATGTTTATCCGAGTCCCTTGATTGAAGACTTGAGAATGATGTGGGATGAAGGCGTTGATGTGATCGGCGGGTATTGCCGTGAGACATTGATTGCGTGCCATGTTATTTTGCACCATCAATGACTTTCCGGCATACGGGAACTGTGTGGGTATAGTGTTAAGGGGCATAAAGCATGTCCAATATGTGAAGAAGGCACATGTTACCATCAACTGCAACATGGAAGGAAGGCGGTCTACCTTGGGCATCGGAGATTTCTCCGGCGTAATCATCCTTATCGTAGATTGAGGAAAGCTTTCAATGGACTTAGGAGAATGAAATTGCTCCGGTGGCCTTAGTTGGAGAGCAAGTTTATGAAAGGGTGAACAACACTAATGTTATCTATGGGAAGACCCAGGAAGAAGGCTACGAGAGAAGAAAATATGGAAGAAGAGGTCGATCTTCTTTGATCTTCCATCTTGGTGCAAGCTTGATGTAAGACATTGTATTGATGTGATGCATGTAGAGAAAAATGTGTGTGGCAGTTTAATCGGAACGCTTCTCAACATTCAAGGCAAGACAAAGGATGGTGTGAATGCTAAATGCGGATCTAGTTGCGATGGGTATACGAGCGAGTTAGCTCCACTTAAAGTGGGGGATAAGAAGACTTATTTGCCCCCTGACATGTCATACTTTATCAAAAAAAGAAAAGAAGTTTAGTGAATGTCTACGGGGAGTCAAAGGTGCCACGGGGTTACTCTTCAAATATCGAGAAGACTTGTCTCAATGAAAGATCTCAAATTAGTTGGCTTAAAGTCTCATGATTGTCATGTCTTGATGCAACAACTACTACAGGTGGCCATTAAGTGACATATTGCCTAAAAAAGTCGGACATGCCATTACTAGGTTATGCTTATTCTTCAATGCTATATGTAGCAAGGTCATTGACACTAAAAATTTGGATGAGTTGGAAAATGAGGCAGCCATTGTATTGTGCCAATTGGAGATGTATTTTCCACCTTCATTTTTGACATCATGGTTCATTTGATTGTTCATCTAGTGAGGAGATTAGATTGTGCGGTCCGTTTATTTAAGGTGGATGTGCCGGTTGGCGATACATGAAGATCTGAAAGGATATATGAAAAATCCACACCGTCCCGAAGCATCTATTGTTGAAAGGTATGTTGCGGAAGAAGCTATTGAGTTTTGTACAGACTACATGTCGGAAGCGGAACTGTAGGGCTTCGAAGTCTCAAATCACGAAGGAAGATATGATGGTAAGGGTACACGGGTATCCTTTGTTAAGAGCATGGATCGGGAGGAAGTGCTTCAAGCACATTTGTATATATTGAATAACAGCGATGAGGTTGAACCATACTTATGTGAGCATAAAAGCATCATCAATGAAACTTACCCTAGAATGAATGAAAAATGGTGTTTGAACAAGCATAACAAGACTTTCTTGAAGCTGGTTTAAAGAAAAAAATTGCAAAGGATGGTGCTGCTTCTGCTACATTAAAATGGCTAGCACAGGGGCCTAACTTTGATGTCATATCTTTGGAGTGGAGTGCGATATCAATAAGTTTTCCTTCTATACAAAGTCCCCAGGATGACAAAAGTACTATGCAAAAGCGGTGGGGTTATGGTCGTCGCTGAGTCCATGCATTTCTCTAGTTCGAAAGATAAAAACCCTGTTATGGCATCGGTTTCATACTTTGGAATCATTGAAGAGATATGGGAGGTTGATTACCGAAGTTTAGAGTACTGTTTTTAAATGTCGGTGGGTGAAGCGGTAACAATGGTGTGCAAACCAGATGAGTTAGGATTCAAATTGGTGGACCTTAGTAAGGTAGGTAATAAAGAGGAACCTTTCATCATGGCATCCCAAGCAAAACAAGTGTTTTATATCCGTGATCCTTCTAACAAAAGGTGGTCGGTGGTTCTCGGGGGAAAAAACATGTATAACGGTAGTGAGGAAATCACGATTCAACTCTTGATATTTACGATACTCCTTCTTTCTCAACACGAGTGCCTAATTTCAATGAGGAAAATGAAGTGGATGATGTACATGCTACTCGTAATGATCACCAAGAAGGGTTATGGGAGAACTTTACTAATTGACCACAAAGTAAGTTTAGTTTGATATTACCATCAAGTTTGGCATATTATGTGTTTACGTTGATATTTATAAGTTATGTTTATGTACGTTGATCGATATTTATAAGTTATGTTTGATATTTATCGACATACTAACAAGTTTTTTTGTTTTGTGTTTAAGCAGTATACATGGCTGATCATGAGGATACACCTCCTTCATGCGGCGGGTGAGAACCCCAAATCTACGGTAGAAAAGGGTAGGCGTGCCACACGGATGAGGCATTTGGCCTTGCAGTGGGTCAAATCGAGAGGATAAAGTAGATTTTGATGATAACCTCAAACCTATTGGGCCAATGGAAGATCGGTTTACGATTTTGTGGCGACCCTTGCTAGGAACGAGGCCTAGTATACTCATTGATAGGTGGAGAGATGTCCGGCGGACGTGAAGGAAGAGATATGGGGAAGTATTCCGGTATCTATACTTCTCGTCTGTGTTTATGCCTGTATCTACTTTATTTTATCTTAATAATATCATCCGATAAGTCGTTGATTCTTTTGGTCTTAATGTAGTTGACATTTGACATCACAGGATACATACGCTATGAAGAAAGCGTTTCTTGAAGTATCTTTGAAGCGTTGGAGGGTTTAAGGCGACACAGGCGGATACTATATATTCGGTCCAAAAGTAAAAAGAACCCGCTTGAGGTGTATCCGTTTCTTGACAAGGCGGCGTGGGATCGCTTTGTTGAGGTAAAGCGTGATCCCGACTTTGGGTTAACTTATTTGATTTGTCTCTAAATTTATGTAATTGCATTAATTTCATTTACTTATGTAATTTAATTGTCTTTTATTTATAACGGAGGAGAAGAGGAAAAAAGGCGAGGAAAACCAAAGCAAGAATGTCTACCCCATGTCATGTCTCGTGGGGGATATAAAAAGCTTGTTAAGAAAATGGTTGAAGAGGAAAAGCACGTCGGCGGCGGCATCTCGGGCGGATCCTAATGCTGAAAATCTTCGAGAGGTTGTTGATCCACCTCCACCCCACGCCATCGTTCATGGAAGAGGGGCGACAAAGAAAAGCAGGACAATATACATCAGGAGGCCCGCCAAGTAGCTGAGAGGATTGTAAGTATAGTTTGTTGTAATTGTCATTTTAAGATTGTTCAGAATTGTAATGTGACACGATATTTTTATGTGATAGGATGCCTTGGATGATCGGCTAACCCAAGGAACCTTTGTTCCTAGAGGGCGCAATGATATCTTATCTCGCCATCGGTAAACCAGACCACCGGGCGTGTCATTGGTGTTGGATGGAAGTCGGCATTCGCCAATACCATGGTTCATCTTCACCCAATACCCACGAGGATTGATTTGCGAATGAAACACAACTAAAAGCGAGAGGTGCAGGTGAAGCCGGAGAGGAGATGAGCAGCGTTTGCCCAGATGAATATTTACTTCTTTGTCCCAGCGGATGGCGCAGGTGTCCAACCCTCTGTCGACCCTCTGTCCATGTGAGCACTAAGGGCTCATGTGATCCTCCTCATCATCACGAAAATGATGATGATCTTTGCTATTTCTTGATGATGATGATGATGATTGATGATGATAGCGACCACGATAGGGTGGCTGTATGTTGATGATCATCATCATCGCCCGCGCTTAGTGGCATTGGGTAGGGCATATAATAAGTTAGGTAATACCATACACCGTCGGTTATTCAGGATGATCATCGAGGGTGTCTGTTGAGATTATTCGAGATGCGTGCTCGAGTCCCTGGCTTGCCCAGGGAGGTTCAAAGCAGTGGGTCGAGCCCCGTAACTTCATCCTCGGCCAGAAAGTGAGTCGGCTTTCTTGTTGCATCGAGGTATTCGGTTAGTTGTGTTTTCTATATTCATAGTTGAAATATATTTATTATTGTTTTAAAGATAATGCTTTATTTGTATTTGTTATAGGATGTTGGAAATGATATTGTGCCTAAAAGGTCGGATCTAGGAAGACCGAGAGATATACGCTCTGTCAAGGTATTCATTTGACCATTTAGTTCATGAATTAAATAACTTAATTATCGTGATTACTAATATATATCTATGTTGTTTTGGGGATCGACAAAGGGCACTGGCCATGGTGATGTTTTCAAAGATCTTGCTATACGAGTTGTCACCATGGAGGATGATGCGGCTTAGTAGCGTTGGAACATGATGCGACACAGTGACTGTATATACCAAAGAAAGAACTTATGGAGATGGCACCTTCGATAAAAAAATGGCCAGTTCTGCACACATATCGTTTTGGTGCACGTAAGTACATTTTATTTATAAGTTAAATACGTAATTAATTTTAAATACAATGATAATTAACATGTTTTCCAATATATTAGGTATATGCATCGTATGTTAGTCGATCGGGGGTAACCTGCCTTTATGGGTTCATTGACCCCATGTTCATTAGGTGATGTTTCCGTAGCATCGGAAGACCGGTCACTACCATCGTGATATACTTGCGAGGCGATCATCAATTCTATCTTGCCTTATCTCAATAAGTAAGTACCCGGTTATTAATTTAAGTATAACTATATGACTTAAGTCACTAATTGTTCGTAATCTGCCAAAGCATTGGCATTTTGTTGCTCTTGTACCCAGAATGAGCGTCGTGGTCTTCTTACGCTCGTTGGGACATAAGCGGCGAATGGGAGAAAGCGATCATCGAAACGTAAGCGTTAAAATACTTTATAATCGTATGCGATTGTTTTAATTATCTGAAATCTATTATATATACTTTAATTAATGTTTTTGTCATGATAGGTCTATTAATGCATCCCATGTTGCGTGGTGAAAGGCGTACTCGAAATTGCTCGGATGGATTATTCCCAGCGTAAGATATTTATTAGTTCAAATGCATCAAATGCGGTGGGTACAATAATTGATTTCTATTTTATTTAATTCCTCATATTCTAAGTGGGTTTCATTTGTGCGTGGTCACGTATACAACGTGGGTCATGGGAATGTGGCTCCTATGTGATGCGGTGGATGTTGAAATTATCTCTCAAGGGATCACGAAAGATGGGTGAGGTAAATGTTAAGTGACACAATTAGAAGTAATAGTATAGATTCGTTATATGTTTTATGTTAGTTTATTACTTAAAAGATATAATCTTTTGTCAATTAAACTTGCGAGATATTCAGCAATCCATCTCATTTATCAATTACGACATCAGCATCATAAAGAGGCGTTGGGCAACTTTCTTTCTTGAAGTGTACCACCCATAGTTTGTATATATGTAGTTAGTTTAAAACTTATCATATACTAGCTATAGTTGTAGCGCCTTTGGTGATGATATGTATTAGTGCTTTCAAGTGCAGTTCGATTCTTAACTCTCAGTGTTTTGATGTAGCTTTGATAAAGTGTTGTTTTCATTCATTAGAAAATTAATTGGGCTGACGCCCTGTTTTCGTCTGTGCTTTCGCTAGTCATTTGATGAAATGTAGTATTTTTAACCATATGTGTAAGAGCTAATTGGCTGTGCTAAGAAAAATTGAATGAAGTATGTTTGCTTTTGAATGATTGTGTCAAAGCTGGTTTGGTATTATGTTGTTGTTTTCTTGTTTGATCGGGGAATGCTGTTTAGTTTGTTTATTAGTCTGCATCGTGGTACAAGGAATGATTGAAATGTAAATAATAGTTAAAAAAATGATATTTTACCGCCGGTTCTCAGCCAACCCGATGTGTATATTTAACTTTCTACATCGGTTTGCTTAAACCGATGTAGCAAAACCTACTTTACACATCGGTTCTTTAAAAACCGATGCTGAAAGTCAATTTTACACCTTCGGTTTTAAACAGCCAGTCGTAAGAAAGTTAAATTTCCAGCGCCTCAATTACTTCGTAATTTTGCCTGTCGGTTAGTATAAAACCGATGTTTAAATACTTTACCTCCGGTTTTAAAACCGATGTAAAGTAACAATAATACATCGGTCGTTTCCCATGAGTTTCAAAACCGATGTGGAAAG
>JAUPTC010002482.1:0-12415 GCA_030762895.1 Sophora flavescens
TTCACTCATCCTGACCTGGTTGCCTTGCACAGAGCATAACTAGAGCTACAGATATCGGATTTTGGTGTTCTTGCTGTCCCTAGAAAGATAAAGAAGAGACCCATAATTTCATATTTCCAAAGAATTATCAAATTAGGCCATAATCATGGCTAAATTGGGTCCCTAGTTCTCTGGCACGGATCAGTACGCAGTCCAAGATATTCCTTCACTTAAATGGGCCTAACTTACTAATCTTAAGCCCAATTAAGGCATATTATACCATGTTGGAAAGCTTATTCAGAGGCCCATAATTTGGTCTAGGGTTAGTTCGGGATTAAAAAGCATAAATAGCAGTTTACAGCCGCACAATCCAGAGAGAGAAGGAAATTAGACAACTTTTACAATCATTGTTTTTGGATTTACATTATTGGGCTTAATTGCTAAACATTGTTAATTTTTGGATTTTTCACTCTTCCGGACCTTGTTGCCTTGCACAGAGCTTAACTAGAACTACAGATTTCGGATTTTGGTGATCTTGCTGTCCCTAGAAAGATAAGGAAGAGACCTACAATTTCAGGTTTCACAAGAATTGTCAAATTAGGCAAAAATCTAGGCTAAATTGGATCCCGAGTTCTCTAGCACGGATCAGTGCGCAGTCCATGATGTTCCTTCACTTAAATGGGCCTAACTTACTCATCTTAAGCCCAATTAAGGCATATGATACCTTGTTGGAAAGTTTATTCAGAGGCCCTTAATTTGGTCTAGGGTTAGGTCAGGATTAATAAGCAAAAATTGCAGTTTACAGCCGCACAAGCCAGAGAGAGACGGAAATTAGACAACTTTTACAATCATTGTTTTTGCTTTTACATTATTGGGCATAATTGCTAAACATTGTTAAT
This sequence comes from Sophora flavescens, assembly GCA_030762895.1. Taxonomy (NCBI): domain Eukaryota; kingdom Viridiplantae; phylum Streptophyta; class Magnoliopsida; order Fabales; family Fabaceae; genus Sophora; species Sophora flavescens. The sequence goes on from JAUPTC010002482.1 coordinate 879, forward strand.
TTTCGGATTTCTCACTCTTCCTGACCTTGTTACCTTGTGCAGAGCATAACTAGAGCTACAGATATCGGATTTTGATGATCTTGGTGTCCATAGAAAGATAAGGAAGGGACCTACAATTTCAGGTTCACAAGAATTGTCTAATTATTCCAAAATCAAGGCTAAATTGGGTCCCGAGTTCTCTGGCGCGGATCAGTGCGCAGTCCATGATATTCCTTCACTTAAATGGGACTAACTTACTATACTTAAGCCCAATTAAGGCTTATGATACCTTGTTGGAAAGCTTATTCAGAGGCCCTTAATTTGGTCTAGGGTCAGGTCGGGATTAATAAGCATAAATAGCAGTTTACAGCCACCCAAGCTAGAGAGAGAAGGAAATTAGACAACTTTAACAATCATTGTTTTTGGTTTTACATTATTGGGCTTATTTGGGCTTAATAGCTAAACATTGTTAATTTTCGGATTTTTCACATATCCCGACCTTGTTGCCATGCGCAGAGTATAACTAGAGCTACAGATATCGGATTTTGGTGATCTTGCTGTCCCAAGAAAGATAAGGAAGAGACCTACAATGTCGGGTGTCACAAGAATTGTCAAATTAGACCAAAATCAAGGGTAAATTGGGTCCCGAGTTCTCTGCCGCGGATCATTGGGCAATCCATGATGTTCCTTCACTTAAATGGGCCTAACTCACTCATCTTTAGCCCAATTAAGGCATATGATACCTTGTTGGAAAGTTTATTCAGAGGCCCTTAATTTGGTCTAGGGTTAGGTCGGGATTAAAAGCATAAATAGCAGTTTACAAACACACAAGCTAGAGAGAGAAGGAAATTAGACAACTTTTACAATCATTGTTTTGTGTTTTACATTATTTGGCTTAATTGCTAAACATTGTTAATATTCGGATTTTGCACTCATCCCGACCTTGTTGCCATGCGCAGAGTATAACTAGAGCTACAGATATCGGATTTTGGTGATCTTGCTGTCCCTAGAAAGATAAGGAAGAGACCTACAATGTCAGGTTTCACAAGAATTGTCAAATTAGACCAAAATCAAGGCTAAATTGGTTCCCGAGTTCTCTGGCGCGAATCAGTGCGCAGGCCATGATTTTCCTTCACTTAAATGGGCCTAACTTACTCATCTTAAGCCCAATTAAGGCATACGATACCTTGTTGGAAAGCTTATTCAGAGGCCCTTAATTTGGTCTAGGGTTAGGTCGGGATTAAAAAGCATAAATAGCAGTTTACAGCCGCACAAGCCAGAGAGAGACGGAAATTAGACAACTATTACAATCATTGTTTTTGCTTTTACATTATTGGGCATAATTGCTAAACATTGTTAATTTTCGGATTTTTCACTCATCCCAACCTTGTTGCCATGCGCAGAGTGTAACTAGAGCTACAAATATCGGATTTTGGTGATCTTGCTGTCCCAAGAAAGATAAGGAAGCGACCTACAATGTCAGGTTTCACAATAAGTTTCCAATTAAACCAAAATCAAGGCTAAATTAGGTCCCGAGTTCTCTGTCGCGGATCAGTGCGAAGTCCTTGATGTTCCTTCACTTCAATGGGCCTAACTTACTAATCTTAAGCCCAATTAAGGCATATGATACCTTGTTGGAAAGCTTATTCAGAGGCCCTTAATTTGGTCTATGGTTAGGTCGGGATTAAAAAGCATAAATAGCAGTCTACAATCGCACAAGCTAAAGAGTGAAGGAAATTAGTAAACTTTTACAATCATTGTTTTTGGTTTTACATTATTGGGCTTAATTGGGCTAAATTGTTAAACATTATTAATTTTCGGATTTTTCACTCATCCCGACCTTGTTGCCATGCGCAGAGTATAACTAGAGCTACAGATATCGGATTTTGGTGATCATACTGTCCCTAGAAAGATAAGGAAGAGGCTTACAATGTCAAGTTTCACAAGAATTGTCAAATTAGACCAAAATCAAGGCTAAATTGGGTCCCGAGTTCTCGGACGCGGATCAGTACGCAGTCCATGATGTTCCTTCACTTAAATGGGCCTAACTTACTAATCTTAAGCCCAATTAAGGCATATGATACCTTGGTGGAAAGCTTATTCAGAGGCCCTTAATTTGGTCTAGGGTTAGGTCGGGATTAAAAAGCATAAATAGCAGTCTACAGCCGCACAAGCCAGAGAGTGAAGGAAATTAGACAACTTTTACAATCATTGTTTTTGCTTTTACATTATTGTGCATAATTGCTAAACATTGTTAATTTTCGGATTTTTCACTCTTCCTGACCTTGTTGCCTTGTGCAGAGCATAACTAGAGCTACAGATATCGGATTTTGATGATCTTGCTGTCCCTAGAAAGATAAGGAAGGGACCTACAATTTCAGGTTCACAAGAATTGTCAAATTATTCCAAAATCAAGGCTAAATTGGGTCCCAAGTTCTCTGGCGCGGATCAGTGCGCAGTCCATGATATTTCTTCACTTAAATGGGCCTAACTTACTAATATTAAGCCCAATTAAGGCATATGATACCTTTTTGGAAAGCTTATTCAGAGGCCCTTAATTTGGTCTAGGGTTAGGTTGGGATTAAAAAGCATAAATAGCAGTTTACAGCCGCACAAGCTAGAGAGAGAAGGAAATTAGATAACTTTTACAATCATTGTTTTTGGTTTTACATTATTGGGCTTAATTGGACTTAATTGCTAACCATAGTTAATTTCCGGATTTTTCACTCATCCCAGTCTTGTTGCCATGCGCAGAGTATAACTTGAGCTGCAGATATCGGATTTTGGTGATCTTGCTGTCCCTAGAAAGATAAGGAAGAGACCTACAATGTTAGGTTTCACAAGAATTGTCAAATTAGACCAAAATCAAGGCTAAATTGGGTCCCGAGTTCTCTGGCGCGGATCAGAGCGCAGTCCATGATGTTCCTTCACTTAAATGGGTCTAACTTACTCATCTTAAGCCCAATTAAGGCTTATGATACCTTGTTGGAAAGCTTATTCAGAGGCCCTTAATTTGGTCTAGGGTTAGGTCAGGATTAATAAGCAAAAAAAGCAGTTTACAGCCGCACAAGCCAGAGAGAGACTGAAATTAGACATCTTTTACAATCATTGTTTTTGCTTTACATTATTGGGCATAATTGCTAAACATTGTTAATTTTCGGATTTTTCACTCTTCCTGACCTTGTTGCCGTGCGCAGAGCATAACTAGAGCTACATATATCGGATTTTGGTGATCTTGCTGTCCCTTGAAAGATAAGGAAGGGACCTACAATTTCAGGTGCTCAAGAATTGTCAAATTATTCCAAAATCAAGGCTAAATTGGGTCCCGAGTTCTCTGGCGTGGATCGTCTGTGATCCATGATATTCCTTCACTTAAATGGGCCTAACTTACTAATCTTAAGCCCAATTAAGGCATATGATACCTTGTTGGAAAGCTTATTCAGAGGCCCTTAATTTGCTCTAGGGTTAGGTCAGGATTAATAAGCAAAAATAGCAGTTTACAGCCGCACAAGCCAGAGAGAGACGGAAATTAGACAACTTTTAGAATCATTGTTTTTGGTTTTACATTATTGGGCTTAATTGCTAAACATTGTTAATTTTCGGATTTTTCACTCATCCCGACCGTGGTGCCATGCGCAGAGTATAACTTAAGCTACAGATATCGGATTTTGGTGATCTTGCTATCCCTAGAAAGATAAGGAAGAGACCTACAATGTCAGGTTTCAAAAGAATTGTCAAATAGGCCAAAATCAAGGCTAAATAGGGTCCCGAGTTCTCTGGCGCGGATCGGCTGCGCAGTCCATGATGTTCCTTCACTTAAATGGGCCTCACTTACTCATATTAAGCCCAATCAAGGCATATGATACCTTGTTGGAATGCTTATTCAGAGGCCCTTAATTTGGTCTAGGGTTAGGTCAGGATTAATAAGCGTAAATAGCAGTTTACAGCCGCAGGCTTGAGAGACAGACGGAAATTAGACAACTTTTACAATCATTGCTTTTGCTTTTATATTATTGGGCTTAATTGGGCTTAATTGCTAAACATTGTTATTTTTCGGATTTTTCACTCATCCTAACTTTGTTGCCTTGCGCAGAGCATAACTAGAGCTAGAGATATCGGATTTTGGTGATCTTGCTGTCCCTAGAAAGATAAGGAAGATTCCTACATTGTCAGGTTTCACAAGAATTGTCAAATTACACCAAAATCAAGGCTAAATTGTGTCCCGAGTTCTTTGGCGCGGATCAGTGCGCAGTCCATGATGTTCCTTCACTTAAATGGGCCTAACCTACTCATCTTAAGCCCAATTATGGCATATGATACCTTGTTGGAATGCTTATTCAGAGGCCCTTAATTTGGTCTAGGGTTAGGTCGGGATTAATAAGCGTAAATAGCAGTTTACAGCCGCACAAGCCAGAGAGAGATAGAAATTAGACAACTTTTACAATCAACGTTTTTGCTTTTATATTATTGGGCTAAATTGTTAAATATTGTTAATTTTCGGAATTTTCACTCATCCTGACTTTGTTGCCTTGCGCAGATCATAACTATAGCTACAGATATCGGATTTTGGTGATCTTGCTGTCCCGAGAAAGATAAGGAAGAGACCTACAATTTCAGGTTTCAAAAGAATTGTCAAATAGGCCAAAATCAAGGCTAAATTGGGTCCCTAGTTCTCTGACATGGATCAGTGCGTTGTCCATGATGTTCCTTCTCTTAAATGGGCCTAACTTACTCATCTTAAGCCCAATTTAGGCATATGATACCTTGTTGGAAAACTTATTCAGATGCCTTTAATTTGGTCTAGGGTTAGGTCAGGATTAATAAGACTAAACAGCAGTTTACTGCCGCACAAGCCAGAGAGAGACGGAAATTAGACAACTTTTACAATAATTGTTTTTGCTTTTATATTTTTGGGCATAATTGGGCTTAATGGCTAAACATTGTTAATTTTCGGATTTTTCGCTCATCCTGACCTTGTTGCCTTGTGCAAAGCATAACTAGAGATACAGATATCGGATTTTGGTGATCTTGCTGTCCCTAGAAAGATAAGGATGAGACCTACAATTTCAGGTTCACAAGAATTGTCAAATTATTCCAAAATCAAGGCTAAATTGGGTCCCAAGTTCTCTGGCGCGGATCAGTGCGCAGTCCATGATATTTCTTCACTTAAATGGGCCTAACTTACTAATATTAAGCCCAATTAAGGCATATGATACCTTTTTGGAAAGCTTATTCAGAGGCCCTTAATTTGGTCTAGGGTTAGGTTGGGATTAAAAAGCATAAATAGCAGTTTACAGCCGCACAAGCTAGAGAGAGAAGGAAATTAGATAACTTTTACAATCATTGTTTTTGGTTTTACATTATTGGGCTTAATTGGACTTAATTGCTAACCATAGTTAATTTCCGGATTTTTCACTCATCCCAGTCTTGTTGCCATGCGCAGAGTATAACTTGAGCTGCAGATATCGGATTTTGGTGATCTTGTTGTCCCTAGAAAGATAAGGAAGAGACCTACAATGTTAGGTTTCACAAGAATTGTCAAATTAGACCAAAATCAAGGCTAAATTGGGTCCCGAGTTCTCTGGCGCGGATCATAGCGCAGTCCATGATGTTCCTTCACTTAAATGGGTCTAACTTACTCATCTTAAGCCCAATTAAGGCTTATGATACCTTGTTGGAAAGCTTATTCAGAGGCCCTTAATTTGGTCTAGGGTTAGGTCAGGATTAATAAACAAAAATAGCAGTTTACAGCCGCACAAGCCAGAGAGAGACTGAAATTAGACATCTTTTACAATCATTGTTTTTGCTTTACATTATTGGGCATAATTGCTAAACATTGTTAATTTTCGGATTTTTCACTCTTCCTGACCTTGTTGCCGTGCGCAGAGCATAACTAGAGCTACATATATCGGATTTTGGTGATCTTGCTGTCCCTTGAAAGATAAGGAAGGGACCTACAATTTCAGGTTCTCAAGAATTGTCAAATTATTCCAAAATCAAGGCTAAATTGGGTCCCGAGTTCTCTGGCGCGGATCGGTCTGCAATCCATGATATTCCTTCACTTAAATGGGCCTAACTTACTAATCTTAAGCCCAATTAAGGCATATGATACCTTGTTGGAAAGCTTATTCAGAGGCCCTTAATTTGCTCTAGGGTTAGGTCAGGATTAATAAGCAAAAATAGCAGTTTACAGCCGCACAAGCCAGAGAGAGAGACGGAAATTAGACAACTTTTAGAATCATTGTTTTTGGTTTTACATTATTGGGCTTAATTGCTAAACATTGTTAATTTTCGGATTTTTCACTCATCCCGACCGTGGTGCCATGCGCAGAGTATAACTTAAGCTACAGATATCGGATTTTGGTGATCTTGCTATCCCTAGAAAGATAAGGAAGAGACCTACAATGTCAGGTTTCAAAAGAATTGTCAAATAGGCCAAAATCAAGGCTAAATAGGGTCCCGAGTTCTCTGGCGCGGATCAGTGCGCAGTCCATGATGTTCCTTCACTTAAATGGGCCTCACTTACTCATATTAAGCCCAATCAAGGCATATGATACCTTGTTGGAATGCTTATTCAGAGGCCCTTAATTTGGTCTAGGGTTAGGTCAGGATTAATAAGCGTAAATAGCAGTTTACAGCCGCAGAAGCCAGAGACAGACGGAAATTAGACAACTTTTACAATCATTGCTTTTGCTTTTATATTATTGGGCTTAATTGGGCTTAATTGCTAAACATTGTTATTTTTCGGATTTTTCACTCATCCTAACTTTGTTGCCTTGCGCAGAGCATAACTAGAGCTAGAGATATCGGATTTTGGTGATCTTGCTGTCCCTAGAAAGATAAGGAAGATTCCTACATTGTCAGGTTTCACAAGAATTGTCAAATTACACCAAAATCAAGGCTAAATTGTGTCCCGAGTTCTTTGGCGCGGATCAGTGCGCAGTCCATGATGTTCCTTCACTTAAATGGGCCTAACCTACTCATCTTAAGCCCAATTATGGCATATGATACCTTGTTGGAATGCTTATTCAGAGGCCCTTAATTTGGTCTAGGGTTAGGTCGGGATTAATAAGCGTAAATAGCAGTTTACAGCCGCACAAGCCAGAGAGAGATAGAAATTAGACAACTTTTACAATCAACGTTTTTGCTTTTATATTATTGGGCTAAATTGTTAAATATTGTTAATTTTCGGAATTTTCACTCATCCTGACTTTGTTGCCTTGCGCAGATCATAACTATAGCTACAGATATCGGATTTTGGTGATCTTGCTGTCCCGAGAAAGATAAGGAAGAGACCTACAATTTCAGGTTTCAAAAGAATTGTCAAATAGGCCAAAATCAAGGCTAAATTGGGTCCCTAGTTCTCTGACATGGATCAGTGCGTTGTCCATGATGTTCCTTCTCTTAAATGGGCCTAACTTACTCATCTTAAGCCCAATTTAGGCATATGATACCTTGTTGGAAAACTTATTCAGATGCCTTTAATTTGGTCTAGGGTTAGGTCAGGATTAATAAGACTAAACAGCAGTTTACTGCCGCACAAGCCAGAGAGAGACGGAAATTAGACAACTTTTACAATAATTGTTTTTGCTTTTATATTTTTGGGCATAATTGGGCTTAATGGCTAAACATTGTTAATTTTCGGATTTTTCGCTCATCCTGACCTTGTTGCCTTGTGCAAAGCATAACTAGAGATACAGATATCGGATTTTGGTGATCTTGCTGTCCCTAGAAAGATAAGGATGAGACCTACAATTTCAGGTTCACAAGAATTGTCAAATTATTCCAAAATCAAGGCTAAATTGGGTCCCAAGTTCTCTGGCGCGGATCAGTGCGCAGTCCATGATATTTCTTCACTTAAATGGGCCTAACTTACTAATATTAAGCCCAATTAAGGCATATGATACCTTTTTGGAAAGCTTATTCAGAGGCCCTTAATTTGGTCTAGGGTTAGGTTGGGATTAAAAAGCATAAATAGCAGTTTACAGCCGCACAAGCTAGAGAGAGAAGGAAATTAGATAACTTTTACAATCATTGTTTTTGGTTTTACATTATTGGGCTTAATTGGACTTAATTGCTAACCATAGTTAATTTCCGGATTTTTCACTCATCCCAGTCTTGTTGCCATGCGCAGAGTATAACTTGAGCTGCAGATATCGGATTTTGGTGATCTTGTTGTCCCTAGAAAGATAAGGAAGAGACCTACAATGTTAGGTTTCACAAGAATTGTCAAATTAGACCAAAATCAAGGCTAAATTGGGTCCCGAGTTCTCTGGCGCGGATCATAGCGCAGTCCATGATGTTCCTTCACTTAAATGGGTCTAACTTACTCATCTTAAGCCCAATTAAGGCTTATGATACCTTGTTGGAAAGCTTATTCAGAGGCCCTTAATTTGGTCTAGGGTTAGGTCAGGATTAATAAGCAAAAAAAGCAGTTTACAGCCGCACAAGCCAGAGAGAGACTGAAATTAGACATCTTTTACAATCATTGTTTTTGCTTTACATTATTGGGCATAATTGCTAAACATTGTTAATTTTCGGATTTTTCACTCTTCCTGACCTTGTTGCCGTGCGCAGAGCATAACTAGAGCTACATATATCGGATTTTGGTGATCTTGCTGTCCCTTGAAAGATAAGGAAGGGACCTACAATTTCAGGTGCTCAAGAATTGTCAAATTATTCCAAAATCAAGGCTAAATTGGGTCCCGAGTTCTCTGGCGTGGATCAGTGCGCAGTCCATGATATTCCTTCACTTAAATGGGCCTAACTTACTAATCTTAAGCCCAATTAAGGCATATGATACCTTGTTGGAAAGCTTATTCAGAGGCCCTTAATTTGCTCTAGGGTTAGGTCAGGATTAATAAGCAAAAATAGCAGTTTACAGCCGCACAAGCCAGAGAGAGACGGAAATTAGACAACTTTTAGAATCATTGTTTTTGGTTTTACATTATTGGGCTTAATTGCTAAACATTGTTAATTTTCGGATTTTTCACTCATCCCGACCGTGGTGCCATGCGCAGAGTATAACTTAAGCTACAGATATCGGATTTTGGTGATCTTGCTATCCCTAGAAAGATAAGGAAGAGACCTACAATGTCAGGTTTCAAAAGAATTGTCAAATAGGCCAAAATCAAGGCTAAATAGGGTCCCGAGTTCTCTGGCGCGGATCAGTGCGCAGTCCATGATGTTCCTTCACTTAAATGGGCCTCACTTACTCATATTAAGCCCAATCAAGGCATATGATACCTTGTTGGAATGCTTATTCAGAGGCCCTTAATTTGGTCTAGGGTTAGGTCAGGATTAATAAGCGTAAATAGCAGTTTACAGCCGCACAAGCCAGAGACAGACGGAAATTAGACAACTTTTACAATCATTGCTTTTGCTTTTATATTATTGGGCTTAATTGGGCTTAATTGCTAAACATTGTTATTTTTCGGATTTTTCACTCATCCTAACTTTGTTGCCTTGCGCAGAGCATAACTAGAGCTAGAGATATCGGATTTTGGTGATCTTGCTGTCCCTAGAAAGATAAGGAAGATTCCTACATTGTCAGGTTTCACAAGAATTGTCAAATTACACCAAAATCAAGGCTAAATTGTGTCCCGAGTTCTTTGGCGCGGATCAGTGCACAGTCCATGATGTTCCTTCACTTAAATTGGCCTAACCTACTCATCTTAAGCCCAATTATGGCATATGATACCTTGTTGGAATGCTTATTCAGAGGCCCTTAATTTGGTCTAGGGTTAGGTCGGGATTAATAAGCGTAAATAGCAGTTTACAGCCGCACAAGCCAGAGAGAGATAGAAATTAGACAACTTTTACAATCAACGTTTTTGCTTTTATATTATTGGGCTAAATTGTTAAATATTGTTAATTTTCGGAATTTTCACTCATCCTGACTTTGTTGCCTTGCGCAGATCATAACTATAGCTACAGATATCGGATTTTGGTGATCTTGCTGTCCCGAGAAAGATAAGGAAGAGACCTACAATTTCAGGTTTCAAAAGAATTGTCAAATAGGCCAAAATCAAGGCTAAATTGGGTCCCTAGTTCTCTGACATGGATCAGTGCGTTGTCCATGATGTTCCTTCTCTTAAATGGGCCTAACTTACTCATCTTAAGCCCAATTTAGGCATATGATACCTTGTTGGAAAACTTATTCAGATGCCTTTAATTTGGTCTAGGGTTAGGTCAAGATTAATAAGACTAAACAGCAGTTTACTGCCGCACAAGCCAGAGAGAGACGGAAATTAGACAACTTTTACAATAATTGTTTTTGCTTTTATATTTTTGGGCATAATTGGGCTTAATGGCTAAACATTGTTAATTTTCGGATTTTTCGCTCATCCTGACCTTGTTGCCTTGTGCAAAGCATAACTAGAGATACAGATATCGGATTTTGGTGATCTTGCTGTCCCTAGAAAGATAAGGATGAGACCTACAATTTCAGGCTTCACAAAAATTTTCATATTAGGCCAAAATCAAGGCTAAATTGGGTCCCGACTTCTCTGGCGTGGATCAGCGCGCAGTCCATGATGTTCCTTCTCTTAAATGGGCCTAACCTACTCATCTTAAGTTCAATTAAGGCATATGATACCTTGTCGGAAAGCTTATTCAGAGGCCCTTAATTTGGTCTAGGGTTATATCAGGATTAATAAGCATAAATAGCAGTTTACAGCCGCACAAGCCAGAGAGAGACGGAAATTATACAACTTTTACAATCATTGTTTTTGCTTTTACATTAATGGGCTTAATTGCTAAACATTATTAATTTTCTGATTTTTCACTCATCCTGACCTTGTTGCCATGCGGAGAGCATAACTAGAGCCACTGATATCGGATTTTGGTGATCTTGCTATCCCAAGAAAAATAAGGAAGAGACCTACAATTTCAGGTGACACAAGAATTGTCAATTTAGGCCAAAATCAAGGCTAAATTGGGTCCGAAGTTCTCTACCGCGGATCAGTGCGCAGTCCATGATGTTCCTTCACTTAAATGGGCCTAACTTACTCATGTTTAGCCCAATTAAGGCATATGATACCTTGTTGGAAAGCTTATTCAGAGGCCCTTAATTTGGTCTAGGGTTAGGTCAGGATTAATAAGCATAAATAACAGTTTACAGCCGCACAAGCCAGAGAGAGACGGAAATTAGACAACTTTTACAATCATTGTTTTTGCTTTTACATTATTGGGCTTAATTTCTAAACATTCTTAATTTTCGGATTTTTCACTGATCCTGACCTTGTTGTCTTGCGCAGAGCATATCTAGAGCTACAAATATCGGATTTTGGTGATTTTGATGTCCCTAGAAAGATAAGGAAGAGACCTACAATTTCAGGTTTCAAAAGAATTGTCAAAATAGGCCCAAATCAAGGCTAAATTGGGTCCCGAGTTCTATCGTGCGGATTAGTGCGCAATCCATGTTGTTCCGTCACTTAAATGTGCCTAACTTACTCATCTTACGCCCAATTAAGGCATATCACACCTTGTTGGAAAGCTTATTCAGAGGCCCTTAATTTAGTATAGTTTTAGGTCAGGATTAATAAGCATAAATATCA